>JAGYYJ010001094.1:0-142500 GCA_019671005.1 Hibiscus mutabilis
AGTAGTTGCTCACTTTTGAAGTTTAATTTCTTCACATGTGTCCTAACTTATACAAAAGAATCAATACTTTGTAACTTATTATTGTTTCTTTTGATTAGGACCTTTAGCAACTTTATTCTAATATTTTTTATTGCCCTTATTCTTAAAGGCACTAACTAAATGAGCACTAACCGAATGAGTACTTTTACACTTATAATGCTTCAACTTTTCTTCCTCTTTAACATAATGAGAAATAAGCTCATTTAAAGTCCATTTCTCCTTTTAACAGTTGTAACTAATTTTGAATTGGTTAAATTGTATAGGAAGCGATACCAAAATCATAAGAATAAACAATTGTTAGAAAGTTCGATCTTATGTGCCTTAAATTTTTAAGCAATATTAAACATTTTTCATAATGTACTCCCTCACATTTCCTTGACCCTTATACTTCATAGACATCAAAGAAGGCATAAGTGATGTCATCTTAACCTTAATGTTTTGGGTAAAACATTTCTTAATTTCGTCAAGGAAACCCTTAGTATGAGTAATCTCTTTAGATTTGTGCTCCTAAAGACATAAAATGTTGTGATTTGTGGTCATTAGACTTATGCGATTCAAACAATCTCACCTCTCAAAATATCTTTTATGGGTGTTTACCGTAGTGAGAGGTGCAAATTGTTCTTTGCTTAGTGCAAAATCTATGTTCATACAACCAAATACTAATAGTAAGTGTCTTTTCTATTCCTTGAAACTAGTTTCACTAAACATGAATGTAAAATGTATTTAACAGTTATTGTGACAGCAAAGATAAATTACCTAAATATAGAACAAAAATAAGTAAATAAAATAAAAACAAGCTCACATAAATATTCATAAGTAAACAAATAAATTCAAAATAATAGCTAGTTCCCCTCAAGATACCAAGCACAACATTAATATCAAGTATTTGAACAATAATATTAACTGTAAGCGGTACTCTTGTTGTAGCAATCAAACATTGACAATAAACTATGTTAAACAATAGATTAATCTTTGGACTAACGTATTGCTTACATAAAATACCTTATAATTGTCACACATTTATCGTTGTAATTCTGCCAAATATTAACTTTCCTTTGGGCCAATTAATAAACGCATGAATTACAAAAATCCATAATTATCTTAATATTTTAAATAAACTAATCTACACAAAAGCGGTCACTTTGATGACATTATGTTCCAATTAATCCATTAAAATATTAGGCATCCAAAGCCAAAATATGAATTTAATTGTTTCAAAATATTTGTCTTAATTTTATCTTTCAATAAAATTAAAAGATAACCAAAATAATAATAAATTTGAATAAAGGTAAACCTCATATCAAGATACCGGACACTCCATTAATATTTTATCTTTGGACAAAACATTAACTTGCAAGTGATATCTTGGTACAGTAATCAAACATTGATAATAAGAACATGTCAAACAGAAATCTTCCTTTGGGCTGATTTATTGCTCACATATAAAATTGAATAATTATCACATGTTTATTACCACAGTTGCACATGTAATAATGTTACTTGTTAACCTTCTTTTGGGCCGATTAATACTAACATAATCCGACATACATGCATAAAACCTTCTATATATTAAAATAAAATAATTTCTACAATAGAAGTCACTTTGGTGACTTAATGCTTCAATTAATTTATCTTAAAATACATAATATAAATATACCGATATTCAAATTTAAAATTTTGTAACAGTCAAAACTGAAATTTTTGATAACACTTAAGTTTTCGAAATAACCAAAATAAAATAAGGTTGTAAAAAAAACTAAATCTTTGGTTTCAAAAATGTCTTAAATTAAAAAACCATTTAGCAAAAAATCTTCCATCAATCTTTTTCTTCAAAAAAATGTTTTAATGAATAATTCATATAATGATCACATGAAACTTTATATCCATAATAACCAAAAAAAAAAAAAAAAATTTTTGATCAAACTGATTCAAATATAAATTCTATAAGATTAATGGCATTGCGACAAATAACAATATACCCAAATAAATCCAAAGTCAAAACCGAAGTCATACAAATAATAGCATACTTTTAGAAAACACAAATCCAATTTCAATTGATAAAATTAATCAATTGCAAATCGTAAACTAAATAATAGTATTTGTATTCATGTGAATACCAAAATCCTAAATACGATACATATGGTCTCAAATCCAACAAAATATATTCTATTAATTGTTCATAATTCCAAAGAAAGAAGCAAAAGTATGGACTGAATCACAAAAAAACAAAAGTTGCATGAGATTAAAACTAAATTACAAAAATAAATGTGGACAAAATTGCATGAATTCACAACATAAAGAATTAAGGGTGTCATTATCCCATTCCTTAAAGTAGGCACAATTGGCATCGTTATCTCTATAGTTTTTTCTTAATGATTTAAAACCCTAAGAAGCCATATATTGGGAGGGATAGGCAAGTAAGAAGCCGCATATGGATGAATTATAATTCTCAAAATTTCTTAAGACTTACTGTTGATAATCAAGTTTAATTGAAATCATCAATGTTTTCATAACCGTACATGGACATTTAAGAATTTAATCGTATCTATAATAAGATATAAAACCTCCATTTGTCATAAATCAAAACTTAAAATTTCAATATCCGTATTTAATCTAAATACCAAATCAAAATAAAATTGATCCAAAAAATAGAAAGTAAATTTGTTCTCAATGATTCAACATGACGAGACTCTAATACCACTTAATAAAACCAAACCATAATAGATGTGAAATCTAAACCCCATGATTTATCATGTCAAATCATCAAGAACAATAAACCGAATGCATAAGCGTACCTGAATATATCGATATATTAGAATTCTTGAATCTGGTTCTTGAAAAACTAAATCTTTGGTATTGATTTTCCAAGAAGATAGGTTATCTCTTGACGTAAAACTCTCTGACGGGGGAAAGGAGAGAAAGACAAGTTAACTTATTTTTGAGGACCACTACCTCTTTATATAATTGATTATTAAATCAACTATTAAATATTTATAACTCTGTCCCTCATTGAATTATAAATATATCTTATGATATCTACACTTTTATTTCTATGACACTTTAATACCTATGACACGCCTAACATAATTGGTCACTTGATTTTGTGTCATACTTTATAATATCATCATACATTTTTACATATGTGCCCACAATTGCGGATTTTAATCCAACAAGCGAAGTCGCTCTAAATTAGTGAATGAATTAGCAATCCCGCTATGAGTTAGCGAATGAGTTAGCAATCTCTCTCTAAGTTAGGGAATGAATTAGCAATCCCGCTATGAGTTAGAGAAGTCGCTCTAAGTTAGCGAATGAGTTAGCAATCCAGCTCTAAGTTAGCGAATGAGTTAGCAATCCCGATCTAAGTTAGTGAATGAATTAGCAATCCTTCTATGAGTTAGCGAAATCGCTCTAATTTAGCGAATGAGTTAGCAATCTCGCTATAAGTTAGCGAATGAGGTAGCAATGCGGCTACATGTTAGCGAGCACATCTTCGCCACTTTTAAAAGTATTCTAGAGTGAATATTCAATTCAAAATCAAAGCTCGGAAAGCCAAAACATCAGGGTATAATAGAAAAATAAATTAATGAAATTCAAGTTTTCATACGCTTCAAGTAGCGATGTAAAGCGATTTAGTCGTTATATGATCGGCGATAAATGAGCTTTAAGCTCTCAAGTGTTCATACCGGTGAATGCATTGCATTGATCTCCTGCCTCTCTAGGTTACATTTACCATAAATTCAAAAATAAGGTTAAATGTCTGCCACTTCCGAGTAAGTGCACTATAAAATAATAAATATGTGAATAAATGTATAACGACATAAAACAAATTCTCCTGTGAACTATTTTCAAAAGGGGGCAAGCGTTCGCTACTTGTTTATCTTGCAAGTCTGCAAATATTAGAAATTTATATTTATGAGTCACCATTTAAAAAAAGTATAGTCCCAACAACAAAATATAAGCATAATTCAAACTTAATAAATTATTCTCCATAAAGTTTTTCATCGCCAGGGGCAAAAGTTTATCTCAAAGGAAATACAATATGTTATTACGAGAACAATGTTTACTGTTACAAGGGGATACACAAGAATACTTAATTATTCATTAAAACACCACAAATTCGAAGGTTGCAAGTATACAAAAATTTTCGCGACTCACAATCTCACTTTAGTTTTCAGGTTCGCAAAGGTCACTTTGTAACCTTCACTCACCTGGGGGGCAAATCTTAGTACATGCGAACCGCCATGACGCGATGGCACCTGCGAACCACCACCACGCAAACCTTCGTGTGAGCGAACACCCAATTACAAACCCTCTACGAACATACTAGTGAACTACGTCTATTCGAATGACCAATCACGACCCTCTGTGAACTCGACATGCGAACACTACTCCAGACCACGTGATGATGCACGTGATCCGTATTGACATCCAAGCCACAACAACTCACCAAGACACTTGTTTTCTCGATTGACACATGTCCTCACCTCATCCAACCCTTTATAAGGGGCCATGCACCCCAAATAAAGGCTAGGCTCCTCATAACTCACACATAAGCTCCCATAACCATGACCCAAGCTCTCAAAACTTCACGAGAGCTCCATCATCTACAAAGTAAAGAGCTGTTGCATGCTTAGATGATCAACAAGCGGTATGTAGCATTGATGGTGTGTATATATGTGCGTCTCCCGTTCTAAACTCATCTTATTCATTATTACTTTTTTCAGCATAGACGATTTAGTGAATGAGTTATTTGAAAAACATCTTTGACTGTCTAATGGTATTTATCTTAGTTTCCATTGTTATTTTGAATACATATTTTCGATACAGTTTGATATCTGATTATATTAGGACTTTGTGTACCAAAAATTATGTTAATTAATGATGATATCGTGCATTTCTTCTGCTTCCATTGTCTAAATCAAATTTCCACTTAATCTAAATTAGAAAAGTTTTTTAGACACGATTCCTTAAAAATTATATTGAAATATGGAAATTTATTTCATGCAAAAAAAGGATATATACACGTATAACAAAGGAAATAAAATCATAAAATAATATAGATAGATGCAAGTACATTCACAAGTGAATCATTGGTGATTTGGGCACTAAGAAACATGGAAATGTGTTGGATTTTTGTAGATTAGCCAAATTACCTACAAATATAAATACTGTAGGAAGCACATGCCAAGCAAAACATATGTATATTATATGAATGTACCAAACAAAAGAGGCAAAGGCTGCAGGCACCTAGGAAATCGATATTGTCAAAAACTCGATTTTAAATTGAAAATGAAGTTGCTACCGATTTTGTGTTATATAGATCGAAAACCTAAAAGAAATCAAAGAAAATTGATGTTTGTGTTGTGTTGCCTTTACAAGAAAAAATATAAAAAAATTAATTTAATTCAATTTAATGATTAATCCCTAAATGCAAGTATGAAATGAAGATTTTAAAAAACAATTTCAAAAGGATGACATTTTACTTCAAATATTAATAAGTGACATTCTTATACGTTTGGAACACCATCCTTAATATTTTTATAATGAACATTGTCTTAACCTCGGGAAAATACTTTATTTCGAATATAAGCAAAACACCTCTATTCTCTAAGGATACTCGAGAATTTTGGTAAAAATGGTGGTTTAGAAAAAAAAAATTAGGAAAATAGGGTGTGTTGGAAAAATTTTAGGAATCTATGGCATTTTGTAACACCCCCTTCCCATATTCATACACCTAACACGAGTCGAAAATGTCACAGTAAATTAAAAATTATTTACCTTAAGAATCAGGGCTATTTTAAAATTTCAATTATCTTATGGATAACAATAAAATTAAAACAAAGCTTTAACATAAAAAATGCAGAAATTATACATATCACATACTATTCATTATACATAAACAAAATCATAACAAGGCTGGCCGATTTTATCTTTTAACAAATTAAACATGTTATTTCGTACATGCCACTATTCACATATAAAATTAGGATGTCATAAGTACTGAAAATAACCTGTCAACTTTATGTCTTCAAAAAAGATTTGATGCAACAGCTCCGTCCAATCCTACTCCGATTTACCAAAGCGTATTACAGAAATACACGCTAAGTATAACTTAGTGAGGCATAAATAAATAACATATATAAAATCTTTATAATGCATGATACTTTCCAAAAACCTGATATTTATAAATAAAAAATACAGACTTTGTAATACCAAAATATAGCCCAAGGTAAATATTAAGTACTTTAAAAGTACCATTCTTTATTGCTTGCAGGCACAATAAAGTGCCTATAACATATATGACACTTTAAAGTGCCGATAACTTTATGATACACATTGAAGTGTCAATAACCTTATAATACTCTTCAAGTGTCATTAACTCGTAGAATGCCTTATATGGTTGATGGTGTCTTTAAACCAACTAACCAACTTATACGGTTGATGGTGCCTTTAAACCAACTAACAAACTTATACGGTTGATGGTGCCTTTAACCAAACTAACCAACTTATATAATTGGTGATGCCTTTAAATCACCTAATCCATAATCGAATAATATATTTTTACATTACCAAGGGCAACCTTAAAAACATTTCATGCAATTACGGGCAAATAACACAATATCCATACATACATCACGTAAAACATTTTATATTGGAGCAGTTCATACCCCAATGTGCTTTATAATATTCATGGTATACTGCCACAATCTGTAAATCATTAAAATAAAGTATCATGCTAAAAACATATATGCACTCACCTTTGCCTTGTACTGCCCCTTTTTACTATTCGATTAGTCTCGAACTTTTTCTTTTCCCGGTCTATTAGTACGACCTTGATCTTTATCGGTATCTAGATGAAAATAACATATATCATTTCAAAGCATATGTTAGAACATACTCAATCTATATAAAATAATGGAAAGTAAATGAATAACTATCCATTATTTACAAAAATTGATTCGATAAAATTTCTATATTCGAACCAATATTTCTTAAACTATTCTTTAAATTTCCAACTTTTCCCAAAATTTACATTGTAGTCCCTAAGGACACTTTTAAGCTTCCTACCACCATTTCAAGCCTAATCCATACATTTTCCATCATTTACACTTTAGGACCCAAACTTTAAAAATTTACAACTTAGTCCCTATAATTTCCGAAAATTCCAAATTGGTCCCAAAATCACCATAAACTTCAAAATCAACTCTCAAATCACTTAACTTAATTTTTCAACCCAATATTTTTCAAAAACAAGTTCAACAATCAAGTCCCTAAACTTTCTAAAAATTACAATTTGGTTCCTAATGCCAAATAATTAGGGATTTTTATTCCAAACCACTTATATCATCATATTTAACCATTCTTCCTTCATTAACACCTTAAAATTCCAAACTTGGCTTAAACCCTAATTTTCCCATAATTCAAGAACATAGGTATTTCTTCATCCTAACATCAAAATTATACTAATCTAACATCATTCTCATCATTTCCAACATCAAACAAATTTTTGCAAGAATTTTCCTTATTTCTTCATCATAACCGAATGGTCACCTAAACTTTTTCCATGGAATTTTCAACATTTGAACCATAGGAACAACACCACAAGCATGTTTCCAACATGAAGAACCATAAAAACTTAAGATTCCATCATGCTCTTCATCAACCGTAATCACCAAACTCAATCTTAGAAACATGGAAACTAAGTGAAACTTATATCAAAAGATAGAGAATTTAATGTAGATTAAATTCTTATTTCAAGTCTCAAGCTCAAATCTAACCATAGAAGCTTAAAAATTGAATTGAAAACATTCTCACCTTATGTTGGAACCCCACGGCTTGAGCAAGAAGATGATGAATTTTTTTCCAACTTTCTTTCTTATTTTAATGCCAAATGGCATTTTTAACACCAAAATAAATAAAAATAAATCCTTAATAGTCAATTGACTATTTTGCCATGACTTATAACCAATAATACCATAACACTTATATTATCTTATCTTAATTAATCAATTATCTCAACAAAATAAGGGTAAAAAGTCCCTTTTATCCTCCAACTAATTTAATATTTACTAGTTGGCCTTTTTAGTAAAAATCCAACCATACTTGTTGAAATCTAACCAAATCTAGTTGAAATCCAACCAACCATAATAGAATATTCCCAAAATAATATTCCATTACTTTTCCTTAGCTTTTGAATCAATCTCTAAAATTTTGATTCGATCTGACTTCCCGATATTCATAAAATATTTCTACTGCGATTTAACCTTTACCGAACTATCAGATTTATTTCAAAATTTTCATATTTCATATTCGAGAAATAAACTATTTTATTTCATAAAAACTTCCTTTCCAAAAACTTAGACTGAATTTTCCTAAATCAGTATATTATTCCGATAATTATCAAATATCTCCATAAATTAAAATTCTCTTAAAATTCCTTTATCGATAATCCATACGAATATTCTCTACTCTTACCGAGTCCAAAATACTGATCATAAATACTTTTATTGAACCTTCCCATAGGTCACCCATCATAAATTTCCCTGATCTAAGCACGCTTAATAATTCTATTCAACCCAAATTTAGTACCTTTTTCCTGTTCTTAATTCTAAAAACCAACATCAAGGTACTTAATTCGATCCGATTCACACTTATACTAAATAAAATTTCTTATCGAGAAAATTACCATGTTGGTCTATGAACTTTTCCTAACTTTCCACTTTGGTCACTAAACTTTAAAACTTTACGTTTTAGTCACTTAACTAAAACACTATCTTTTGATTCTTTGCAATTTAGTCACTAAGCAAATTTTGGGGTATTACACATTTTCTACAGTGTTATGGAAGAACACCTCCTGCATGAGGCGTTTTTGGTCTAAAAAATAATAAAAAATAGAGAACGCCTAATGCAGGAAACGTTCTCAACCGACACTGTAGAAAATGTCATAGATTCCCAAATATCCTTTAACATACCCTATATTCAAAAAATTCATTCCTAAACACCCATATATCCAAAGCTTCCAAGGATACTACTCATAATATTCTAATAAAAGATATTATCATTTTTATTTAAAATCTAAAAGATAAATGTATGATTATTAAGGAAATATAGTTCATTATTTTATTAACCGAGAAAGTAACATCCGAATCTGTTAAGGACACCATTTCTCTTAGGCTCCCAAAATAATAAAATACTACTTTAATTAAAGTGACTAAATAAATTAAAATATAATAAATCGATAATATTAGCGGTTAAAACATAATTTTTTTAAATTGATAATTAAAATCAAACAGATTAAAAACGAAAGAAATTATGAATTGAATATAACAAAAACAAAATAATTTTTCCAAACTAGAATTCAAGTGACCAATTAAGATTGGGTAATTAGAATGGTGTTTTTAATCCAATAAAAATGTTGTCGGTACCTTATTTCAAATATTTAATAGAAATGAGTTTTATTTTGATATATAGTCCGTATAAAATATTTGTATAAAATTTAAAATCTAAAACATTAATCCTAACACAATAGATTCTAAACCTTAAACCCTAAACCTTAAATTCTAAATCTTACAATTTAAACCCCTAAACTTTAAACTTTAAATTAAATTTTTAACCCTAAATTTAAAAACTCTATGTAAATTTTAATTTACGCGTGTATCAAATTTTTCTAAATTTACCTAAAATTAACTTTAACCCTCCCCAAAACTCTATTTCTTAAACTCCCCGGAAATATGGCGACAGAAGCTACAACCACTACATCTGCGGCGGCGGCGGTAACCGAACCTTTCAAGCCCTACACTCTATCCCAAACCCTATCCGTCCATAAAAACGCCATCTCCTCAGTGAAATTCTCCTCCGACGGCAGCCTCCTCCTCTGCCGACAAAACCCTCCGCACCTACTCTCTCCCCCCCCCCCACCGCTGCTACCCTCACTCCCATCCATGAATACTCCGGCCACGAACAAGGCGTTTCCGACGTGGCCTTCTCCTCCGACTCCCGGTTCCTCGTCTCTGCTTCCGACGACAAAACTATCCGTCTCTGGGACATCCCCACTGGTTCTTTGATCAAAACCCTTCACGGCCACACCAACTATGTTTTCTGCGTCAACTTTAACCCTCAATCTAACATGATAGTTTCGGGTTCTTTCGATGAAACCGTGAGGGTTTGGGACGTGAAAACTGGGAAATGCTTGAAAGTTTTACCCGCTCATTCTGATCCAGTCACAGCAGTTGATTTTAATCGAGATGGTTCCCTTATTGTTTCGAGTAGTTATGATGGGCTTTGTAGGATTTGGGATGCTGGAACTGGGCATTGTATGAAGACTTTGATTGATGATGAGAATCCACCCGTTTCTTATGTTAAGTTTTCACCTAATGGGAAATTTATTCTGGTTGGGACTCTGGATAATACTTTGGTAAGTTCTTATTTTTGGGTCTTTTCTTGTTCCCCTTTTTAATTTGTTTTAGTGTAAGTTAATTCGTTAAAAATTTATGATTTTCCAAGGTTAGATTTAGGGTGGTTCTATATTTATATAAATTTCAACATGTCCGAGGCAAATTTGAGGTTGCAATTTGCATAGCCTGGAAATATAAGTGCTGCCAAAAATTTATTATACTTTAGCGGCATAGTTTTAGTTCATCGCTGGGTTTTACTTTCTTTTTTATTTCACTTCCAATGTCCGAGTCTGTTCTCAATGCAATGCCATTTCAACATATGTATGTATCAATGATTTAATGATCTTCAGGACTTTCTGCTAATGCTTCTGTTAGGTTATTTTGGAATGCTGTTTGTTGTATTTGAAGAACAGAGTTGTACTTAATCTTTGGATGAGTGTGTGAATTTGGCTTTGTTTACTCTTCATTAGATGACCTTTAATATTGGCAACTTGATTGAATTGTGCTTATTTTCAACCCTGTTTCTCTATGAAATCAGTGAATCAATTGTTTTGTCTGAAATCTCACTGCTGCTGCTGGAAATGATTCCTTTCTCAGTAAAACTGTAAGGTTGTGTATTGGTATTTCCATAAATGGATACAGCATGTGCCGGGATGCCCCTTAAGAATTATTAATTTGTCACAATTGACTCACTTGCAATGCAATTTCTCCCTTTCAATATGTTTCCTTGCTTACAAATGGACCTTGCATTATATTTGAAGTACAATTGCATTTGTAAACAATCCGTTTAGCTGAAGTGATTTAGTTTCATTTATCAATTGAATTTGCTTATATCTTATATAAGGGATTTTTACATGCCATTTCCAAGGGAAAAAACTATCTTGTATTGTTTTCTTATTTTTGAGTTCTTTTATGTGCAAATTAAGACGGCGTTGAAGTATGTCTTTGATGTTCTGAAAATGCCAATTAAGATTTTTGTTTCTCTAGCTGGTCTTTATGTCCTCAAAGATTTTTTTTTTCCTGACTATTACATTCTCTCTGCTGAGGCTTTGGAACTTTGAAACTGGGAAATTTTTGAAAACTTACACCATGTGAATTCAAAGTTCTGCATTTCATCTTCTTTCTCTATCACAAATGGGAAGTGTATTGTTAGCGGCTCCGAAGATAACTGTGTATACTTGTGGGAACTTCAGTCCCGGAAGGTAGTTCAGAAGTTGGAAGGTCATACCGATGCTGTTATATCAGTTTCATGTCACCCCACCCCCAACATGATTGCATCGGCTGCACTTGGCAATGATAAGACTGTGAGGATCTGGACTCGGGAAAAGGAATGATCTGGGTCTATACCGTGTTCAGTATGTTTCAAGTTGGCGCCGGTAAAGATTGTCTAATGAAACATACATTTTTTCTGGACCATTTTCTATTTATCATAACAACATTCTTCCATGTACCTTACTTTAATTTTAGACTGATGAGCCCCTTTAAGCCTGTTTATCCAATAACCACCTTTTTGAGATGTGTTTAAAATTGTTCCTTTGGGGATCGTTATATTAGTACTTCTGTACTGCACCTGATTGTCCATAATTATTTAGTATTTACCACTACAATTGCATTTCTCTTGTGTCTTAATCATGTTTGCTCTTTACTCCTAAAAGGAGAACTTGATCTCGTTAAATTTGCTTATGTACTTTGTTAAATTGTTCAATTTGGTAATTAAACTTTTAATTTTTTTTAATTTGGGTGTTAAATTTTTAGTTTTATTATAAATTGGACATTGAGTCGTTAACGACGATTAAAAGGGTTACGTGATAGTAAAAAATTATAGAGTAACATATTTAGTCTTTTAAATTTGTATATTTAAATATCTTGGTCATAGTTTGAAAGAAATTTAATAAATTTAATTTTCGTTATTTACACATTAATTTAACTTGATAATATTTTTAATTAAAAGTAATTTAATAATTCTATTAGAAATAATTTTGAAACCATATCCCCATAATTACAACATAACAATAAATAATTCGAAAAAGTTTTTAACGTACTAGACGTTTAGGCTTTCACTTTCTTTGGATAAAATCAGACGAAAAGGAAGAGCACGCATACAAGTCTCGCAAGTGGGCGTTGATTTTAACAGCAGTGCCTGGACTTAGCTTAACGGATGAGGAAAACAGATCAACGAAAACGTGGGGGAGGGAGGAGCGGTAAGGCAGAACAGCGGGGGTTGTAACGGTCGCGGGACGCGTCAAGCGTGGAATCAAAACAGTGGTGGTCGCCGTGGAGGATGATGCTGTTGCCGTCATTTTTCTCAAAAATATGTAGGCAGTTAATGCAAACTGCATTATGTGGTTCGTGGATAAGGATAATACCACGCTCTCACTCCATGCTCCTGCTTATAGGCATTTTCCATGCATGAATGCTACCCACGTCCCTTACATATTTGGCAGTGATGGTGGACGTCTGAAAGTGGCTTAAACCGGTGGTGTTCATGGAAAAACTACTATAAATACTCATCTAAGCCAAAGTTTCTAAGCACATAAAACGCAAACAATTCACTTTGCTAAAGTATTCCATCCAGTGAGGTTCTCGAGTGCTTAGAAGATCTTTAACATTTTTATTTTTTTGTGTAGCGTGGTTGACGTGTTCGACAGTGGTTCGACTCGATTTTGGCATACAATTTAGGCAATAGCTGAAGATATTTATAATTTCGATATTTCCACTGCATTTATGTTCATTTTATGCTTGCATTTGGTATCTGAGCATAGTTTAATCTCTGCATTGTATGTTTTTAAAAGTTTGTATATTTCTCAAAATTAAAATGCCATGTTAATCTTTAATTTTTAAAATTTTGAGAAAATTTTTGTTCCAAACTTTTATTTAAAATCGTAAGATTTTATTAAAGTAAATTTTTAAAATTTATTAATTTAATAAATTTTAGAAATAATTTTGTATTTACCTAAATTAAATAGTGATATATAACTTATCCAGTAATTAGTTATATAATAACTTTAGGTGCATAAAATTTTAAGAATCTTTGCATAAATTACTTAGCAATAAAACTTTAGATATATGTCTTGTAACACCCCAATCTCGGTCCGAATCCGAAGCATTACATTCGGGTCACCCAAAATCTAACCCAACAAATTGGTATTTTAAAACAGTAGATTTAACCAACATTTAAAACATTAAACCATTCACAATATATGTACTTAAATAATAGTACAAATCGATTTACAAAATAGGAGCTCCGAATTTAAAACATCGTATATCAAAATAATAATTCAAATAGAGTTTACGGACTCAACATTAGTAAGGTCCTTTGAATACATAAGCCCAAGACCAAACAATAAGTATTGTGCTCTAAGGCGATGCAGTGCTAGGAAATCCCTCAATGATGTGCCCCTCGTTCACGATCAACCTACTAACTTGTGAACGAAAGCAACAATTCCAAACGTTGAGCTTACAAAGCTCATTGATACATTTCTACTCTACCACAATTCGTGATTATCATAAAATATGCATGCGAGATAAATATAGTCTAGAAAGCATAGATAATGGCTTCACTATCTATGAGTCATCATCTAGCCTACCTAAGCTAGAATTTTTAGATCACCTATCTCAAGGCATCATTAAATCTACAAGAAGTCTTACATGTTCCACAATGCTTCACAATACTCGAGATCACTCAGCCTATCGGGTTTTGTAACATCCCCTTCTCGACTCCGATCATCAGAGTCAAGTCGAAAATGCCAAAACAAATACAATGTTGACAATGACTTTTTCAAAATACTATAAAATTTAAAACCGTAAAAAATATTTATACTGACTTAAAACACAAAATTGGAGCTTATTTACCTTTCAAAAATTACAAAATAGCTATTCAATAAATAATAGACTCTGGACTAAAATAGACAATTTTATTACATTTATACATGCCACTAAAATTAATTAAAAACCTCAAGTAGGATGTCATTATTGTGGTAGCTTGATGAAATTCTTTGAACTTGATGCAACACCTTGCTTACTACAATATCTCGAATCATCTACGTGTGCACAATCAAACACACGCTAAGTAAGAACTTAGTGAGGTAATAATCAAGATTAAAAACAACTAAATAGACTTATTCAATTTCATGACTTATTAAACCTCAAGGCTGCATATATATATATAAGATGCCATATGCCAATATACTAACCTTTATATTGCATTGGTAATGATTTACTACATGTCAATGCCATCAAACTTTCATTCTTGTCCATTTTTGTCATAATATGACATATATGCATAAATGCATCATGATCACTAGATATGTATTACCACCATGTTAATCATATATTAACATAATATAAATCGGATTAAATTTCTTACCAATATACTTGCCATTTATTCCAAAAGCTCATAAGCTTATTCACCTGTTTATCTTTTATTAACCAATAAACCATAGCCCAAATATAAGCCTATGAGGACCTTGAGTACACGAGTCAAATAAGCACCGAAGTGCTAATACACATAAGGTCATGCCCACCATATGCACTAAATGTCCTTTATATACACTATAGTGCTAAACCGAGTATGCAACGTGCTACTGGACTCTATGGCATGCCAACTATACCTTGTCCCTCAATGACATACTTGGGCATATATTCCATATTTATTTCATCCATGACAATGTATATCAACATAATTTAACATTAGGCAGTCCATACCCGAAATAACATTCATAATATAACATCATATATAACTAGTGATGTAACACCCTTAACGTATACTCGTAGACTGAATATACATTAAAGATGTTACAAAATCATTGGAAGAAATCTTTGACTTGTAATTTTTTTTATACAAAAATTTAACTTGTAGTTTAACCCTTTCTAAGTTTTAAATTTAAAATTATGTCGTTTAGGTGCAGCTAGTTTTGACCCTGAAATGATTTTAAAAATTTATAGTTGATTTATTGAAATAAAAAAATATAATTCAGGGTGAAAACTTCATAAGCTGCCTAGACCCTTTCTTGATTTTAAAATTTTTACGCGATTAGGGCTATAAACAACATTTTAACCATACCAAAGATTTTGCTATTGCTAACAATTCATATTTATGAACTTATCCATTCAAAAATCATATAATTTAATATCCAAAATTTTGTCTAGTGACCAAAATGTAAATTTTGAAAGTTTAGGGGTTAAAGTGTAAACTTTGGAAAAGTTTAGGGACCAAAGTATAATTTTCAAAAGTTATGTATTTGACCTCGTAAATGGATAGTTTACCCCCAAGAGTGAAATTTTCGTGTTACTCGAATTTTTCGTACGGAGTTTGTATTAATGGCTATAAAGCGATAAAGTTCAGAAAAAATATTCGGATAATCGGATCGAATCGAATATCCATGATATTTTGAAGAATGATAAGCCAAGGCTGATTATGCCATTTTACATGTCTAAGATATTTTCTTTGTGTTGGAATAATATGAACCCTCGAATTTAAGTTGATTTTCCATGCTAAATATGAGTCGTTGGATGAAAAATGGCAATATCGTAATTTTTGGAAAATCACAAGGGCAAGGTTGGTAAACTAATAACTCAAGATTAAATCTAGGTCATTGGATGAAGGATGATGATATGAGGAACATTATGGAAATATAGAATTTTCGGAATAGATCCGATAGCTCGGTAAAGGTAAAATCGTAGTAGAAGTATTTGGTGAATATCGGGAAATCGGATTGAATTGAAATTTCAGAGGCTATTCTATAAGCCATGGAAAACCATAAAATGATATTTATGGAATAGTGTTCTGTTGAGAATGAACTAATTTAGTTAGATTATAATGGAATGGCAATTTTAAAACAAGCTAGTAAATAAAGACTAGTTGGAGGGCAAATTGGTCATTTGGAAAGGATGGCAATTTTAAAATATTTTTGAAATGTTGAGGACATTTTTGGAAGATGAAATATACATGGATTTAATCTTGGCCCTTGATTTTGGATGAGATTAAATTAGCCATTGGATTTAAAGGCTAAATTGGTATTTTACTATTTAAATGAATTTAAAATTTATTTAATAGTTACAAGTGTAAATTAATAGTGAAAAGATGAAGAAAATGTTCATCTTTTCCAGCCATAAACCATGGAAAAAGAGGAGAAAGAAGATAGAAATTTCCAAGCTCGGTTTAAGCTCTGAATCTCAGTTTTAAGGTAATCTTCCGAACTACAAAGTTGTTCTTCTCTTCGAGCTCTATATTTTGATGTAAATAATTCATAGAATACTTGCTTGGTTGATAAGATTTGATATGTGGAAGAAATTAGGGTTTGTACACAAATTGGGGCTTTTATGATTTTATAACTCCATGGTTGAATTCAAGTTGGAATCAAGCTTGTATGATGTTAGAATCATGTTATTGAGTTCGGATTTAAACCCTACATATTTTGGTTTGTATAGGGAAGATTAGGGTTTATGGATTTAAGTCTAACTTAGGGTTTGTGATGTTGAATTAATGATCTAGTAAGCTTGAGTTGTTGTTTGGAGATAAAACCCTAAGTTAAATTTATAGGGACCAATTCGGCAAGTTTCAAAGTTAAGGGACCGAATCTGAATTTTATGAAATTGGGGTGTGTTTATGTAATTAATGATGTTGGAGATGTAAAATTGATGTTAGAATGCTAAACCGATGTTGAATCGAATTAGTGATCATTTTTACAATTTGTCAAAATCAAGTGGCCAAATAGAAAATGAATTCTTGGATGGGGATTAAATCTGATTTTTATTTAAAATAATAGAATTAAGGTAATAGTGTTGATTTGAGGACTAAAATGCAAAGTTAAGAAGTTTGAATTCTTACCTTTGCATTTTAGTGACTATTTTGGCAAAGAAAGAAAATTAGAGGGAATTATTTTTGAATAATTATTTGATGAAGAAAATGATGAATTGGTGGTTTTAAGCAAGTGGTGGGACTAAATTGACAAGTAGAAAAATAAGAAGAAGTTAGTATGATTTAGAATTTTATTATGGAAAGCTATGTAAAAGATTGAATTTTGGCAGTGACTTCGAAAATTCACCATAAATTCTAAAAAAATGGTTAGATGATGAATTTTATACCGATGTAAATATTTGCTCGTCTAGTTTCGTGTCCAACAAATGGAAACTGATTTCGAGTTCCGAATTAAAAGTTATGAATTTTTAATCGAAAGAAGGTCAGAAAATTACAGAGCAATTTTCTGCCTGGACAGTCTGTGACGGGAGTTTGAAGAATTTTTATAATTTTTGTAAATTTTGTTAATTTATGTGGTTTATACCGTTAAAACCGTTATCGAATCTAGTTTTTCCAGCATAAAGTAAATTATGATCCGATATGTATTCTTCCCGGTATAAGTAAATCTTAGAAGGTAGCGCAAGCAGTCCGAAAATGGATTTTGAAACATTTTGTATTTAAATGTTAGTTAGCAAGCTCGAAAGAATATTTGGAAGTTCAAATTGGTCACTAAGGGCCTTAATGAGTTTCTGGACAGTACAAGGATGAAAGGAAAAATAATTGGAAATTTTATATTCGAATGATTATATTAGACAACATGGTTAAGGTATTGTTAGATTTGAATCTTACAAATATTTTATCTTATTCATGTGATTAATGAAGTCAAGTCCGAATCAAAGAAGGTTCAAGGTTCTATAAAGGAAAGGATCGTGTAGAATTTAGTGAGGCATGCTAATAAATAGCCCAGGTGAGTGCAATGCATACATAACATGATACATGGATGTTTTATACATCATTGGTAAGACTTGCGATAAGTCTACCTAGTTTATATATTGGCATGATATTTATGTTATTGATCATATATTTGACATATTTTAAATATGTCAAAGGTTGAACACAAATGCACGGATCACTAGTTATATATGATGTGATATTATGAATGTTAATTCGGGTATTAACTGCTCAATGTTAAATTATATTGATATACATTGTCATGGATGAAATAAATACGGGAATTACGCCCAAATAAGTCATTGAGGGACAGGGTATAGTTGGCATGTCATAGAGTCCAGCAACACCCTGCGTAATCGGGAATTCAAGATCGTACTATAGTGTTTAAAGTACACTTAGTGTATATGGTTAGTACAGCCATAAAATGTGCGGCATATTCGGTTATCCGGGATAGCACTATAGTGTTAGTATTTGACGCTTAGTGTATGGTTAGCACATCCTTATAATGTGCGGGAGCACTTTGGTGCATATTTGACTCGTGTACCCAGGGTCCTCAAAGGTTATATTTGGGCTATGAAATCGAGAAGCAGGGAAATCACTGATAGAGTTAATACACTCTTAAGATTATGGCAAGTATATCGGTAAGAAATTTATATCCAGTTTATATTATGTTGACATATGATTAATATGATGGTATACTTATCTAGTGATCATGATGCATTTATGCAAATAAGGCATATTATGGCAAATGGACAAGCATGAAAATCTTACGACATTGGCATATAGTAAATAATTACTAATGCAATGTGAAAGTTGATGAATTAGCATATTTCATGCTATATAAATGTAGCCATGAAGTTGAATAAAGTTTAAATAATTTTTATTACTTCCCTTATTGCCTCACTAAGTTCGTACTTAGCGTGTGTTTGATTGTACACACGTAGGTAAATCAAGATGAGAGTGAGAAGAGCATTGCATCAATATTGGAAAGCTCAAAGGGTAATCACAGTAATGACATCCTAATTAAGGTTTGGTTATTATAGTGGCATGTATACTTGCTAAACTTATTCGAGTTGGGATTGGCCTTTAAAGTTGTTATGGGTTTCAAAATAATTGGCAATTTTGGAAAGATTCAAGGTTAAGATTAATCTTTGATGATAGGTTGCTTGCTAAGAAAATTGATTTACGATTGGAACTTGAATAAATAATTTATGTCGATTTTAAATAAAGTTAAGCGTGCTTGGGCTAGAGAAATTTTAGGATGGGTGACCATGGAGAAGATCTCGAAAAATTTTAAATTACCCTGATCTTTGAATAAAGAAGTCATAACATTTTCGACTCGTATTCGGTGTACGGATATGGGAAAGGGGTGTTACATATAATCACGCTGTAATCTTATGTTGTAGACAGTTCAACTTTAAAATACTTACATGCCCATTAGTCTATCAAATTATGGTAAAGGCGTGCTTACTAAACTTATTGTAGTAACTTGATTTTTTTTTCAAGTTTCTGCTCCTCCTCGATAGACGATTTCCAGGAAACCTACGTGTGACATAAGACACACGCTAAATACGAACTTAGTGAGGCATTCAAAAATAGTTCTAAGAAAACATGAAGTAATGCAATTCAATATATCATGTATAAAGTGCAATACACATTTTCTATATCTAGCAATCATGTCACAATGTCAACTTTCCATGTATCATCACTATCATGCGAAACATCATTATCATGTATAACATGAATCATATCAATTCTGTATCATATAACATCTCTATCATGCATCATGTAACATTTCTATCATATATCATGTAACATTTCTATCATGTATCATGTAACATTTTCATCAATAACATTTCTATCATGTATCATTAACATTTCTATCATATATCAATAAGATTTCTATCATGTATGTCATGTACTTCTCTGTCATGTAACATGCAACTTCTTTTTCATGTATTATGAAATCATGTAACATCTTTTTCATGTATCATGTAATCATGTAACATCTGTATCATGTAACATCTTGTCACTATTATCATCGTGTCTGGCTAGAGGCCCATAGAAACCCCGTAGCCTATCTGCACTGTAGTGCCATGTAGAGTACGTACTCGAGAGGACGCTCTTTGCTCCTCATATAAGGACGCTCTTTGCTCCTTATATAAACACCTCGTTAGTGCATTTTGCACTATGGGCTTGGATCCCCAAGGTGTATCTTGTTTCATTTTAATCTTGTTATTTTCTTATGTGAACATGATTCATCATTATTTATGCAAACAGTAGTACGTACCTTGTACTTCATCTAGCTTTCCATGTTGAATCATGCATCATATCACGTATTATGAAGAAATGCAATGTATATTTTAAATTAGGGTCGACTTATCTCAAGTCTTCCCTTTTCAACATAATGCAAACATATAGAAATGCACTCACCTAGGTCATGTAATAGTATGCCTCACTAAATTATACTCGATCATTTCCTTAATAGTATATCGAATCCTTTTTGATTCGCATTCGTCTTCATTAACCACATGAATATAAATAAACATTTGTTAGATTCACTTCTAAAAATATTTCAATTAAGTTATTTAATCATTCAACATAAAAAAATTTCATACATTTCTTTCCTTCCTTATACCGTTCACAAACTCATTTTTGGTCCCTAATGACCATTTTGATCTTCAAATAATTCCTCCAAGCTTGCTAATCAACATTAGACACAAATTGTATCAATTTCCATTTTCTGTCAACTCGCGCTAACATCAAAGATTTACTTCTACAGGGCAGAATACATACTGAATATTAATCTCCTTTATACCGTAGAAACTAGATTCGATAACGGTTCTAAGAGTATAAGCCAAATAATTTAATAAAATCTAAACAAATTATGAAAATTCATCAAACTCCCGTTTACAAGGCTGTCTTGACAGAAACTTGAAATCAGTTTTCATTTGTTGGATACAAAAATTATGAAAATTCATCAAACTCCCGTTTCCATTTTTCATTTACAGGGTTGTCTTGACAGAAACATTAGACACAAATTGTATCAATTTTTTTACCTTTATTCGATTAAAAATTAATATCTTTTAACTCGGAACTTGAAATCAGTTTTCGTTTGTTGGAAATGAAACTAGATTCGATAAGTTTTTCAACCATATAAACTAATAACCCATATTCAATTTGTACGATTTATGGCAAATTTTCAAAGTCGAATTCCAGTATTGAATTTTGGAACAGACTGCTATTCTATTTCCTGACCTTTCATCAATAAAAATTCATATCTTTTGATATATGAATCAAAATCAATCATCGTTTGTTTTAAACGAAACTAGAAGAATAAATATTTACATCGATATAAAATTCACCATCTAACCATTTTTGTAGAATTTATGGTGAATTTTCAAACGTACTGCCAAATCTAGTTTTCCTACACAACTTCCATAAATAACTTCAAACTTTATACTAACTTCTCCTTACTTCTCTACTTTTCAATTTAGTCCCAATACTTGATTCAAACCATTAACTTATCACCCTTTTTCATCAAATAATTATTCAACATTGATCCCCCTAATTTTTCCTTCTTTCTGAATTAGTCACTAAAATGCAAAGATAAGGATTTAAACTTCTTAACTTTGCAATTTAGTCCTCAAATAGACATTATTGCTTGAATTCTATTATTTCAACTAATATCAGATTTAGTCCTTCTTTAAAACCTCATTTCTGAATTGGTCACTTAACTTTGACAATTTGTCAAAATGGTCACTAACTCGATTTAACATCGGTTTTGCATTCTAACTTCAATTTTACATCTCCAACATCAATAATGACATAAATACACTTCAAAATCATAAAAAATCAGATTAGTCCTTTAACTTTCAGAATTGCCGGAATGGTCCATATACCTTTAATTTAGGGTTTTGCTTCCAAATAACAAATTCAAGCTTACTAGATCATTTATCCAACTTCAGAAACCCTAAATCAAACTTGAATCGATAAACCCTAATCATCTTCATACAAACTAAAATATACAGGGTTTAAATCCCAACTCAAAAACATGATTTTATCATCATAACAGCTTAATTTCGACTTGAATTTCAACATAGAATCATAAAATCTCAAAACCCCCAATTTAGTCCATAAACCGTAATTTCTTCCTCATCAAAATTCGTATCAATCAAGCATGTATTCCATGAATAAATTTCAACATAGAATCATAAAATCTCAAAACCCCCAATTTAGTCCATAAACCGTAATTTCTTCATCATCAAAATTCTTATCAATCAAGCATGTATTCCATGAATTATTGACATCAAAAGATAGAGCTTGAAGAGTAGAACAACTTTGTAGTTGATGATATTACCTGATCAAAAGATAGAGCTTGAAGAGTAGAACAACTTTGTAGTTGATGATATTACCTGAAAATCGAGTTTCGGGGCTTGAATCGAACTTGGAAAATTTTTCTTCATTTTTCTTTCTCCCCTCATATTTGGCCACTTTTCTTGTATAAATGAATTTTAAATTCATTTATATAGTGAAATTACTAAAATACCCTTTTAATCCAACGGTTGAGATTAATCTTATCATTAATCAAGGGCCAAGATTTACTCTTCCATTTCCTTCTTCCAAAATTATCCTTGTAACTTTTTAAATATTTCAAAAATGTCATTGGGCAAAATGACCAATTTGCACTCCAACTAGTTTTTATTTACTAGTTTGCGATTCTCGTAAAAAATCAACTAAGTCTGGTTGGAATCCAACCAACTATAATAAAATATTCATAAAATAATATTTTATGACTTTCCCATGGCTTTTGGATCAGTCTCTGAAATTTTAGTTCGATCTGATTTCCCGATATTCGCAAAATACTTTTACTACGATTTTACCTTTTCCGAACTATTGGATTTATTCCAAAAATTCTATATTTACATATTCAGGAAATAAACATTATCATCTCATAAAACTTCCATTCTTAAGGACTTAGACTGAAATTTTTTTAACTCAGTCTATTATCCCGATAATTATCAAAAAAATTTATAGAATAAATTTAACTTAGAAATCCTTTATCGGATATTCTTTACTCTTAATGAGTCTAAAATATCGATTAGAAACACTTTTATGGGACCTTCCTGAAGGTCACCCATCCTTGTATTTCTCTGGCCTGAACACACTTAACAATTTCATTCGATCCAAATTTGGTACCTTTTTCTGCATCTTAATTCTTAAAACTGATATCAAGGTACCTATTTCGATCCGATTCACTCTTATACTGAATAAAATTAATTGTTGGGGAAATTTACACTTTAGACCCCAAATTTTTCCAAAGTTTATACTTTAACCCCCTAAACTTTCAAAATTTATAATTTAGTCACTAGCCAAAATTTGGGATATTACAAGTGATCCATGCATTTATATTCAACTTTTGACATATTTAAAATATGTCAATCATATGCTTCGTGACATAAATATAATGACAATAAAATTTGGGTAGGCTCATCGCAAGCCATCCCAATGATGTATAAAACATCAATGTGTCATGATATGTATGCAATTGCACTCACCTTGGCCACTTAACACAATGCCTCACTAAGTCGTAGTTCGATCTTTTCTTTCATAGTACCTCGAACCTTCTTTGATTCAGACTTGACTTCATTAATCACATGAATAAAATAAAATATTTGTTACATTCAAATCTAACAATACCTTAAACATGCTGTCTAATATAATCATTCAAATATAAAATTTCCAAATATTTTCTTTTCTTCCTTGTACTGTTCAAAAACTCACTTGGTCCTTAGTGACCAATTTGAACATCCATTAATTCTTCCGAGCTTGCTAACTAACATTTAAATACAAAATGTTTCAAATTCCATAATTCGAGTAGTCCATTCGATTTTCATTCACTTAAAGGTTTAGGGACTAAAATAAAAATATTTTCTATTTCAATGCCATTTTCAATATATTTATCACCAATAGAATCCTTACCTAATAACATTTATCATAAATTCTACACTTACAACTTTTGTACATTCTAGTCCTTAAATCCCTGACTTCGCCAAAATGCCATTTTGGTCCCTAAACTCGAATTCATTTTGATTCGAATATAATTTCCAGCATTTAACCACATTTCTAACACATAAATAACCTGATTTCCATATTGTTACACGCTGGTCCTTACATTTTCTCACATTGTCGAAGTGGTCACTAAATACAATCCAAGGATTCAAGCTTCCTAACTTTGCAAGTAAGCCTCCAATCATTGTTAATTCATCAAACTCATCATTATACTTAAAAATCAGAACTGATCCTTGTCAATTTCTAGCATGCCGAATTGGTTCTTACAATTTAACAAATTGCTAAAATGACCACTAATCAAGATAACACAAATTTTAGCATTCCAACTTCAATTTCATGCTTAGCAAAAACTTATATAATAAATAACAACATCATTCCCTAATCTTAATCAATCAAACCGAATAGGTCCATAAAGATTTCCAAATTGCTAATTTAGTCACTAGTTGAAATAACTAGATTTTCAACCTCCAAACATCAAATTCAAGCTTCAATTATCATCAAATCTACAAATACTCTTAAAAATTCAAATTTAAACACCAGACTCTAACCTTTAAATGCTGGACAAAATAGTCTCTTAACTTTAGACATCAATTCAATTTAGTCCCAAGCATGGAAACAACATAAAATCAAACTTGGTTTCTTAAATCTTCAAAATTCCCAAAATTCACATAACCCTAATCACCATCTTCCACTTAGAAGCAAGAAAGCCATGTGAAAATTATATCAAATGAAAGAGAATTTAAAGGAGAACAATTTTGCATCTAATGAACTAACTTTGAATCCAACTCTAAATGCTTGAAATCAAGCTTGAAAATTTCTTTTCTTCTCCCCAAATATCCCATGGCAGAAAAGTGGTAGAAAGACCAGATTTTCTTTCTTTCTTTTGCTGTTATTTTATACCAAATGTCATAATTTCACTTATTTAACTTAAAATATCTCTTAAATAAAAAAATGACCAATTTACCCTCTTGATCCAAGGCTCCAAAGCTTGACACTTGTCAAAGTATTCATCTAGTGGTAAAAAATAAACCAATAACTTAGTAGTTACCAACTTTGCCCTTATGATTTTCCAAAATTATGATCTTGCCATTTTTCGTCAACGGCTCATATTTAACATGGAAAATCAACTTAAATCCAAGGGTTCATATTCTTCCAACATAAATAAAATATCTTAAGCATGAAAAATGACATAATTAAACGTGCCTTATCATCCCTCAAAATATATTGGATATTCGATTCAATCCGATTATCCGAATATTTTTTTGAACTTTATAGCCATTAATATAAACTCCATACAAAAAATCTAGATAACATGAAAACGTCATTCTTGGGGATAAACTATTCATTTACAAGGTTAAAATACATAACTTTTGAATATTACACTTTGGTCCCTAAACTTTTCCAAAGTTTATACTTTAGCCACAAAACTTTCAAAATTTACATTTTGGTACTAGACAAAAATTGGGATATTACAATTCTCCCCCTTAAGAAAATTCTTCCTCAAATTTTTAATACGTACATGGTTCAAAAAGTTGAGGAAACTGTTTTCTCATATGTTTTTCTCTTTCCCAAGTTGTTTTTTCGACTTCATGATTTCACCAAAGAACTTTAACAAGCGAGATCATTTTATTCCTTAGTTCTTTGACTCCATGTACCAAAATCTTTACTGGTTCTTTCTCATAAATCAAATTTGGCTGAATCTCTATTTCCTCTAATGACATGTAAATGATTTGATTGATATTTCTTGAGCATCTATACATGAAATACATTATGAATCTTGTTCATTTTCGGAGGTAAAGCTAGCTGATAAGCCACCGGACCAACTCTTTTCACAATATTATATGATCCAACAAATCTCTAACCAACTTCCCTTTTGTCCAAACCATAACACCTTCTTTCAAGGTGAAACTTTTAAGGAATACTTTATCCTTAACTTTCATATTAAATATCTTTTATTAAATATCTTTTCTTTCAAGATCAACGTATAATTTCCATCATTCTAAAGTACTTATAAGATTGCTTCGAACCATTCTTACTTTATTCTCAGCATCCCGAACTAAATCAGATCCAATCACCTTTCAGTTCTCTTTTTATCTCTTCATCATCGGGGATATAAATTACCCCTCGATAATATGAATATTCTTTATACTTAATATCAAAATCTTTAATTTTCCCCTTTTTACCTTACTGAATTTTTTCCAAACATATCTTATCTTTCATCTGTAAATATTTGATCCAATTTGTCAAAGTAGACTTGAGCTGAAGCTATGTAATCAATACACTATTTTTCTCCAAAGATAATTGGGCATTTAATGCTTATAAGGCAAAGAATAACTTTAGGCTAAATACATCAACTACTACTTTAGTCTTATTACATCAATACACATCCCAACCTATTATGGGACATATCATTAAATAACATGGAATCCTTATTAACATCAGACTGTAGTAATACTAGTGATACCATCTTAACTTTCTTAGGATATACTCAGATTCTCTTTGTTGAGACAATGTGACTTGGAGATGCTACTTGAATTAATCAAATTCACATTTGGGTAACTTTGCATACAATTACCCTTCCCACAAGGCTTGTAGCACTATTCGCAAATGTTTATCATAATCTTCTTTCATACTACACTTTTGATAAAGCCATCTTTATACTCGATTGATAGCTATTATTGTAAGAAATTTCATCGAACCATTTTTCTTTTTTTTCACAATCAATACTGTAACTCCCCAAGGTAATATACTAAGTCGTATAAAACCTCAATCCAATAGTTCACATAACTGAACCTTTAACTCTCTTATCTCTATAAGAGTCATTTTGTACAGTACCCTTTGATATAAATTCAATGCCAGAGAAAACCTAAATCCTGAATTTCACTTCACGATCAGATGGTAACTCTGGCAGTTCCTGAAGTAACTCATCTTGATATTCATTTGCAGTTGGGAAACTTTTCAAGTTCACCTTTTGTAACGCCTCAGTTTTGGGCCTAGTGGTTTTGGGGTTGGTTAGACGGTCTAGTGGACCGAGTTAGAGATTCGAGTCGAATTTGGGAGAGAATATTTTTCCAAAAGATAAAAATATGGAAAAATGTTTAAAAATCATATTTTATTATATTAAAAATATTGGTGAAAGCAATTATGGAAAACGAGCTTTGGAAGGGTGACATTTTGGCTAGTGACCAAAATGAAATTTTTGAAAACTGTTTAAAAAGGTGGCTATTTTGTAAAGAGTCAAAACTTAGAATCTTTAAGGAGATATTTTACCATTTGGTCTAATATGAGTACTCCCTTAATTAGGATTATTTTTAAATGGCTTTAATTAAAAGAATTAAAAAGGATTTAGTTAAAAAGGTAGTTATCTTTCTAAAACACATTTTGACGTGACTTTTCTTTTCTCACATTTTCTCTCAAAACACTCTCAGCCAAACACTCTTTTTCCATCAGAGATTTAAGGTAAAGATCTTAATTTCTTAACTTCTTGATTTGCTAAATTATTTCTCAATTAGTTTTCCAAAAGTCTTATTGAATTTCTTTGCTTTTCAAGAGGAAAAACTATCCAATTAAGGGGAAACTCATTCATTGGAGGTAAGTTTCATTCTTCTCCTCTAATGAAAGGTTCTTTACTGAAATTCCCAAGTTTTTGGCTCTTTACATATGATTTTCAATAGGTTTTGAATAATTAATTATGGATTTTAACTTAAGTGAGGTGTAATTGAAGAATCATGTGACTTTCGATTTGGATCTGTTTTTTCAGTATTGTGAATTGATTTTGATCTTATTTTTGATGTATTATAATGTGGATAAGTTGTTTTTAACAATGGAATCCCAAAATTTGTTGAATCTCTAATTGTTAGGTTGTTAGTTAATGGTTTTTGGGTTGTTTTTGGAGTTTAATCATTGTTGGAAGTAAAAAGATATTGTAAAAGGGTTTTTAGATGCCAATTGTTGAAGTTTGATGTATTGAATCGTTGTAATATGGCTGGGTTAAGATTGAGAAGTGTTTGAAGTTGATTTCGGTAGTTTTGGATGAGTTTTGAGAGGGCATCTTGAGAGCTGCGGGATTTTAGTTTGAAATAGAGGGTTGGATGCATTTTAATACATGTTTTCTCTGGTTTTGTGCGGCTAAAATAGGGGATAATCAAGGCATAGCATCTTGAGGTGGTTTGTGGCTTGCCGGGAGCTTGTTTCGTGGTAGCAAGCAAGACAAAGTGAAATCGGTGAGTGGAAACGGTCTTAAAAGTCTTTCAAAGGTTTGAGAGTGGTTTTGGGAGTTTAGGATAAGTTTGAAACACTTACCTAAGCTCGAAAGTAAGTTTTCCTCTCTTACTCTTCAATATCGGTTCGGATATGAGCATGTGTGATTCATGTTTTGGTCATAAACATGGTTTGATTTACTTACTGTAACTGCATGATTTTAAGTACATATACAGTGTTTGAAAAGTATGTTAAATGCTAGTGAGCATTGGTTTTTATTCTGGTCAGGAATATGATGTTGCTATGGCAATGTGATTTGCATATGTGGGGATTTTGTGTAATGCATTGTAAAACAGTGAGTAAATGGTTTGTAAATGATATATTAGCTATGTGACGAGGTGAGAAAACATTCGGATATAGTTGGCATGCCATAGCACATAGTGCACTATAATATGTTTAAAAATCGATCGTGGTTAAAGGTCCTTAAGAAATAGTGGTCAGCTACAAGGACTATGTTGTTATCACTTGGGTTGAGCGGTCGGTTCCCCTTGTTGATGTAAAACTTGCGGTCGGCAAGGTGGTAAAACTTGCGGTCATCAAGGTGGTTAACTTACGGCATGGTGTGGTCTTGAAGATGGTTAGTCATTAAGGGAGGTCCGTGTATCCGATATGGTGGTTAACTCAGTTAACTCGGCATGGTGTGGTCTTGATGATGGTCTGGGGTCATAAAAGGGAGGTCCGTGAAAGTTCAATGTATAAGGTTAACGGTCGATTAACTAAAGATTAGCGGTCGACTAATCAAGGATAGTGGTCGATTATCCGAGGTCACTATAATTGCCAATGTATGAGAATTCTATTGTTGAATCTATTTTTTAATGCTTTGGAATTTAAGCATGGTTTTGTATTTAATGCTTTGGAATACAAGCACGGTTTTGATTAAAATGCTTTAGGGGTTTAAGCATGTAGTATATACATTGTTATGCATATGGTCGATATGCATGATTTGAGTTGGAATCATTGAAATTTGCTTAGATTGTAAGCATGGTTTGGAAACAAGTGTTGGTTTTCAAGAGTTTTAATGCATCATTGTTTAAAGAGCATCCTCACTAAGCAAGTGTGAATATACTCTCTTTTTCCTAATGATGCAGAGCAATAAGGCATGGGGCAGCAAAGGCAAAGTCGTAGTGATCCAAAAGGCAAAGCAATTTTGAGTATGAACTCGGTTTATGTTTCCGGTTAATAAGGCAATGTGTTCGCCATGGATTTTGGGATTTGTAATTCTATTTTTCCCTAGTTCTAGGCATGTGTAATGCTATGATTTCGGAGTTGATTGATGTTGTTAAGTTTGTTGTACATTGTTACTTATGGTTGACGGTGTGAGGTCTTCTAGGTATGCATCTAGATGGTCTTGCTTTGATGTGCTAACATGTTGAGTATGGTATTGATGTGTTGTTGGTATGGTGCTTTTTGCTGATAATTGCTTAGTTGGACATTTTGGTATGTTTGGTGAAATGCTTTAGGGAGCATTCCTTTAGATTGATTCTTTTAGTAGCATGAGCTTGTATGGTGGTTAAACTAGGGTGCAAGGGTTGTTATATGTATTGTTGAGTGTTCATATTCAAGTATGCAAGTTGTTAGGATATAAATGCATCTAGATTTGGGTGAAATCTTGTAGAAAATGAAATTATAGGCCCCTGAGTACCGATACGCAAGGGACCAGATCGGTACGACAGGGCAAGCTAAGGCAGGCAGCATCGGTACGGTCAAGCAATTCAAGCTAGGCGTACCGGTATGGGATAGAGTGTACGAGACGGCGATTTGTTACTAGAAAATCACTTTTTGAAGGAAAACTCGTGTACCGATACGCCAAGGGTTCGTACCGGTACAAATTTAATATTGTACATGCTGATGTGGCATACCGATATGGTACATTGTGTACCAGTATGCGGCTCCTCCGTATCGGTATGGCTATGTACGTATCAGTACGGGAGGCAGGCTTTACAAGTAATGTCATGGAAATTAGTTTTTGGTTTCTTGCATTTTAGTCCCTAAGTTTAGAAAATGTAATTGAATGCGCATGGATGATCATTTTGACCTAAAATTTTTTATGTGGTCATGTAAATGGACTAATTGAGGATTGGTAATCTTAAATTCAATTTTGGTTTTTTAATTTAAAGTATTTATGTTTTAGTCCTCAACCTTGGTTAAGATGCAATTAATTATCTTTTTGTGATTCATTTCATCCGAGAAATTACCCGTTGCGAGTATGAACATGTAGGAACATTAATTTATATTTAGACAAGATGAAAGTAAAAAATGGACTGACTTTTCGTAACCTTTCTCTGGTTTCCTTCGACAAACCTAATGTAGCACTCTCGGTTCGGTCGGGCATCTAGGCCGGGTCGAGGGGGTTACACCTTTGAATACTTGTATGTTTTCAACATAAGCTAGAAAGTTCTTACATCCTTAAGATAACAGTTTCTTTAAAAATACTATTGAATCACATTGATCAGAAAAATATGATTTTTCCCTCATCATTACAATCTACGAACTTTCTAGTTCCTTTCAAATTTATTCATTTCGAGCATAAATTCATAATGACATAATAGGCCTATAATCATTCCATGCCCATGGAAATCGCAATTCATAAAGAGGAAACTCTATTAAGTCTTACTAAAAATTTGATTTCGTTGAATTACTATCGAGTAATTCTTATAAATTTGACTTACCCTTGAGCTATATCCCAATGGATAAGTTACTATCATATTGAGCTTTTCCTGATCACCACAACAAAGCCCTTCTAGCATCATCTTTATATTTGTTAAACCAATAGTCTATCGACATTGGTTTTCCATCAATATCCTACCTGAAGTCCAACACTTCAAGACTTCCCAACTCTCTAGTAATAAAAGTCTAAGGAACTTGGGGTTGAATTTCCTCTAAAATCATATCCAGGGTTCAAAATAATAAACCTTGGTTTAATTAGGCATTCCAACTTCACCAGCACTTTAACATCACATTGAGCAAAACACGATTAATGATTAACCTTGTTACTACTTTTATAGGCCTCATTCTTACCCAACTATTTGATCGCTCTACGTGATTTATCAACTTCGGACAGCTATAACTTTATACAATCAATTCAATAAGCAATTGCATCAAGTCACTCAAGTATCCAAATAGTAATTATGACATCCTAGTGGCATGTATACATTTACTAATTGACAACAAGCTCGGTTTTAATCCAGAACCGGCTAATAACACCCACTTCTCAATTCCGATCATCAGAGTCAAGTCAAAAATGTCACAAAACAAATACAATGTTGACAATGACCTTTTTCGAAATATTATAAAAATTAAAACCGTAAAAAAATTTATACTGACTTAAAACACAAAATCGGAGCTCCTTTACCTTTCAAAAATAACAAAATAGCTATTCAATAAATAATAGACTCTAAACTAAAATAGACAATTTTATTACATTTATACATGCCACTAAAATTAATTAAAAACCTCAAGTAGGATGTCATTATGTGGTTGCTTGATGAAATTCTCTGAACTTAATGCAACGCATTGCTTACTTCAATATCTCAAATCACCTACGTGTGCACAATCAAACACACGCTAAGTACCAACTTAGTGAGGCAATAATCAAGATTAAAAAAAAATATGCTTATTAAATTTATGACTTATTAAATTTCATATATATATATATATATATAAATATATATATATATATATATATATATATATAATATGCCATATGCCATTTGCCAATACTAACCTTTATCTTGCATTGGTAATGATTTACTACATGTCAATGCCATCAAACTTTCATGCTTGTCCATTTGTCATAATATGCCATATATGCATAAATGCATCATGATCACTAGATATGTATTACCATCATGTTAATCATATATTAACATAATATAAATCGGATATAAATTTCTTACCATATACTTTCCATTTATTCCAAAAGCTCATAATATTATTCACCTGTTTATCTTTTATTAACCAATAAATCATAGCCCAAATATAAGCCTATGAGGACCCTGGGTACACGATTCAAATATCCAATACACATAAGGTCATGCCCACTATAATACACATAAGGTCGTGCCCACCATATGCACTAAGTGTCCTTTATATACACTATAGTGCTAAACCAAGTATGCAGCGTGCTGCTGGACTCTATGGCATCCCAACTATACCATGTCCCTCAATGACATACTTGGGCATATATTCCATATTTATTTCATCCATGACAATGTATATCAACATAATTTAACATTGGGCAGTTCATACCCGAAATAACATTCATAATATAACATCATATATAACTAGTGGTCAAGCATTTATATTCAACTTTTGACATATTTAAAATATGTCAATCATATGCTCTGTGACATAAATATAATGACAATAAAATTTGGGTAGGCTCATCACAAGCCATCCCAATGATGTATAAAACATCAATGTGTCATGATATGTATGCAATTCCACTCACCTTGGCCACTTGACACAATGCCTCACTAAGTCCTAGTTCGATCCTTTCTTTCATAGTACCTCGAACCTTCTTTGATTCGGACTTGACTTCATTAATCACAAGAATAAAATAAAATATTTGTTAGATTCAAATCTAACAATACCTTAAACATGTTTTCTAATATAATAATTCGAATATAAAATTTCTAAATATTTTCCTTTCTTCCTTGTACTGTTCAAAAACTCATTATGGTCCTTAGTGACCAATTTGAACTTTCATTAATTCTTCTAAGCTTGCTAACTGACATTCAAATACAAAATGTTTCAAATTCCATAATTCGAGTATTCCATTCGATTTTCATTCACTTAAAGGTTTAGGGACTAAAATAAAATTCTTTTCCATTTCAATGCCATTTTCAATAAATATATCACCAATAGAATCCTTATCTAATAACATTCATAATAAATTCTTCACTTATAACTTTTGTACATTCTAGTCCATAAATCCCTGACTTTGCTGAAATGCCATTTTGGTCCCTAAACTCGAATTCATTTTGATTCGAATGTAATTTCCAGCATTTAACCACATTTCTAACACATAAATACACTGATTTCCAGATTGTTACACGTTGGTCCTTACATTTTCTCACATTGCCGAATTGGTCACTAAATACAATCCAATGATTCATGCTTCCTAACTTTGCAATTAAGCCTCCAATCATTGTTAATTCATCAAACTCATCATTATACTAAAAAATCAGAACTAATCCTTGTCAATTTCCAGCATGCCGAATTGGTTATTACAATTTAACAAATTGCTAAAATGGCCACTAATCAAGATAACACAAATTTTAGCATTCCAACTTCAATTTCATGCTTAGAAAAAACTTATATAATCAATAACAACTTATTAAATACAAAACAACATCATTCCCTAATCTTAATCAATCAAACCGAATAGGTCCATAAAGATTTCCAAATTGCTAATTTAGTCACTAGTTGAAATAACTAGATTTTCAACCTCCAAACATCAAATTCAAGCTTCAATTATCATCAAATATACAAATACTCTTAAAAATTCAAATTTAAACACCATACTCTAACCTTTAAATGCTGGACAAAATACTTTCTTAACTTTAGACATCAATTCAATCCCAAGCATGGAAACAACATAAAATCAAACCTAGTTTCTTAAATCTTCAAAATTCCCAAAATTCACATAACCCTAATCACCATCTTCCACTAAGAAGCAAGAAAGCCATGTGAAAAATATATCAAATGAAAGAGAATTTAAAGGAGGACAATTTTGCATCCAATGAACTAACCTTGAATCCAACTATAAATGCTTGAAATCAAGCTTGAAAATTTCTTTTCTTCTCCCCAAATATCGCATGGCAGCAAAGTGGTAGAAAGACCATATTTTCTTTCTTTATTTTGCTTTTATTTTATACCAAATGTCATAATTTTCACTTATTTAACTTAAAATATCTCTTAAATATAAAAATGACCATTTTACCCTCTTGATCCAAGGCTCCAAAGCTTGACACTTGTCAAAGTATTCATCCAATTGTAAAAAATAAACCAATAACATAGTAGTTACCAACTTTGCCCTTATGATTTTCCAAAATTATGATCTTGCCATTTTTCATCAACGGTCATATTTAACATTGAAATCAACTTAAATCCAAGGGTTCATATTCTTCCAACACAGAAAATATATTAGACATGTAAAATGACATAATTAACCTTTCCTTATCATCCTTCAAACTATCTCGGGTATTTGATTTAATTCGATTATCCGAATTTTTTTTTGAATTTTATCAGTTTATATCCATTAATACAAACTATGTACAAAAAATCTGAATAACACGAAAACATCATTATTGGGGATAAACTATTCATTTATGGGGTTAAAATACATAACTTTTGAAAATTACACTTTGGTCCCTAAACTTTTCCAAAGTTTATACTTTGGCCACAAAACTTTTAAAATTTACATTTTGGTCACTAGACAAAAATTGGGTATTATAGGTTTATTATAGCCATATGATATCATCTATATCATCCATAACAACATACATAATTTAAATCCATACATCACTACTATATCGGCAAACAAAGCCTTACTTACCCGTGCTCACATAGTCATCAAGTTGAATGGACAATATCTTGATCACCATAGCCATGGATATGTCCCGAACATACTTGGAACACATAAGCCACAAGTAGTTCTTACCTGAGGTCACAAAGCCATCATGATTACTCGAGCTTACATAGTCGTCGAGTTACCCATGCTACATAGCCATCGAGTTAAATACCATATCTGGATCATCATAGCCACATATAAGTTCCTGACCGTACTCAAATAACATAACCCTTGAGTACAACAAATGTTACTCGATCACATAGCCCAGTGTAACCATCCCTTTATCTATACTCGGATTACCATAGCCACGAGTAGGTTTCTAACCGCACCCAGATCATATAGACTTGAGTACGTTTGATGTACTTGTTCACATAGCTCTAAGTATGCATGTAACATCCGAAAAATGGGCTAGAAGATTCAGGTGAATTATCGGAATCGAGTTAGAATTTTGGTTAGGATTTAGCTAATTAATTAATTTTAAAAAATAATTTGGGTTGATTAAATTGTTTTCCGATAAATTTATCATGGAAAATATTTTTGAGAATATTTTATTGAGTTTTTCAAGGGGTGAAATTGAGTTTAGGTGATTCTAAATGGATTAATTTAATATTAAATTAAATAGTGACTATTTTGCAAAAGGTTATAAAATATTGGCAATTTTGTAAAAAGGTATTATAGTATTTTTATTGGAATTATTAAATTAAGGATTAAATATATATTTTCTCTTGTTTTTAAGAAAAAAAAGTTGACGGTTATAATTTTATAAAAGATGAGAAAGACCTTTCTAAGTTTCTCTCATTTTCTTCCAAACAAAACTTAGGGATTTTTTGATTCCTTAATTATTTCTACTTTAATTTCTTCTTCATTTATTTCTAAACAATTGTGGATTAAGGATTTTGATTTCTACACCTTCATTATTTTTCTTGTTGGAAATCAAGAGCGGAGTCCATCTTCAAGTTGGTTTTTCATCAAGCAAGGTGAGAAAATGTTCTTTAATGATTTTTATTTTTAATCTATGATTTCTCATGCTTTGGAATAATTAAAATGAAATTCTAATGGAATTGTTGGGTTTTAATGACTTTCTCATAAATCTTGATTATATTATAGTAATCTAATGATTTATATGGAGTTCTAATGTTTTGTGCATGGGTAATAATAATCTAAAGTGGATTTTGTAATTCAATTCCCGTAATTAAACTAATTTGGTTAAATTTAGATTTAGATTATTGATTGGGGTAATTTGTAGAATTGTTGATTGAATTAGGTGATCACATTTTTTTAGCTGCACCATTTGTATTCAATAAAATGTCTAATTGTCATCAGTTTTTTTTGAAACTTTGTAAAATTTAAAAATATTGAAATGAAATATTCAAAAATTATTTGGAAATGGTATCAAAGGAGATGACACCCGGAGACCGGGATGACACTCCAAATAGAATATCGGGAGAAATTGGAAATGGAAGATGGAGTCGCCACCGGTCACTTTGGTAAGTCGAACACCATACAAAAAATAACCAGAGATTCTAAAACATTTGGGTCCGGAGTCGGTTACGCGTGGCGAAGGATTAGCACCACCACAACGCCCAAAATTGGTATCGCGTTGATTTTGTATTATCATTGCAAGAAAATAAAATTTCAAAATTTAATTTAAAATTTAATCCCCAAAAGAAGCGGTCTAAGGAGAATATTTTTTTCTTTACAACAACCGAGAAAGATGACACCCGAAAAGATTCGGGATATCACTTTCTAATCGATTTTCGAAAATAAAAAATATTCCCTAAAATATTTAGATGTTATGATAAAAATAAATACAAAAATATAAATTGCATAAATTAAATTACAATGTAAATAAAAGCATAAATTTAAAGTGCAATAAAAATAAATGCGAAAGTTAAAATACAAGAAAAATAAATAAAAAATTAAATTATCAAGAGAAGGACCGGATTGAGATCAAACAAATAAATAAATAATAAAATATAAATATAAATAAACAACAATATAAAAATAATATATATACAATATATATGCATATAATAACATATAATAAAATATATTATATAGTATAACATATAATATTCATAATATAATACTATATAATGTATAGATATAATAAAAAATATATATAATACATAATTACAATACATACGTATAACGTATAATATAGAGACATAATATAATATATCTATACAATATATATGCAACATATAATACACATAGAATATGATAATATGAGATGGACCAAAATGAAAAGGGATAAAATAATGATGCTGAAAAAAAAAAAAGAAATTAAAGGGCATAAATTAAAATAACAAGAAATAATTAAAATATGGAAAAGGACCAAATTGAAAGAAACATAAAATTAAATGGTAAAAAATAAAATAAATGCAAAAATAAGAAAAAAATAAAACTGCAAGGACCCAAAGTGCACTTGGCCCTTGGATGAAAAATAAGGCAGAACAAAAGGATAGGGACCTGAAAGGTAATTTGCCCATCGACCCAAAATACACGGATCCTCCCTGGGTTCGGGTCATCACGTAGGTTGGGACTCAAAACAGTGTCATTTTATAGGGGCGATTTAAAATAATAAAAAGGTTATTATTATTTGGTTAAAAGCAGTTTAATTAAAAAAATAAAAAACCTAAAACTATTTCAGCTTTTCTCCTCTATTCTACCCTCACCTGAATGGGGCCTCTCTCCCTGCTCCCGACGCCGTTCATCCGCAAAGTGCCTCATGGTGGTGGCCTGGCAGCCTTACTGTTAAGTTCGAAACCCCTTCTTTCTTTCTTTTTTTGTTTGATTTTAGATTCAAAACAAAATAAAGTTTCTGATTTTTGAAATCATAGAACTTTTTTTTGATTTCAAAATACAATTTAAAAAATTGCTTTGAATTGAAAATAAAAGGAAGAAGATGCTTTGAATTTTTTTGTATTATTTCATTCCAAAAAAACTACATATTTCATTTTTTGGGTTTTTATAGACCCATTTGCAATAAAAAAAATAACAAAAATTGAACCATTGGTTGTACTTGTAGTTTGCAAATTTGATGGGGTAGATGGTCGGGACTTTAGGGATATGGCGTGGGCATGGCAGATTGGAGTATGGGTGATGGTATGGGTTAGAGTTTGGGGTTATTAAATTAGGTTTAGAGTTTGATTCTTGTTGGGAATTCAATTTGGGTTTTTATTTAGGGTTTTAGTGATGATGGGGATGACAAATTTGAGGATTCAATAATTTAGGGATAATTTTTAGTTTTTGGATTTAAGGTTATTTTAGGGTTTGGAGATCAAGGTTTGGGTTTATAGATTAGGGTTTAAATTTGGGGATAAGGTTGGTTTTGAATATTCTCGGGTTATGGATTTAATTATAACGGTTTAGGTAATAGGTTAATAATCGGGTTTGGGTTATTGGATATTGGTTTTGGGTCTTGTAATGGGTTTGGGCTAAATGGGTGTTGTAATTGGGTTCATTTGGGATTTTACCCAGAAAAAAATGGGTTATTATAGCTGCCCCTCTTTGCTAATTGTTGTGTAACGACAATATAGCAAAGACTAAAAAATGACCCATTTTGTCCGGTCCGGCTGGTCATCTTTCCTTTTGACGTATGTCTTATTTATTTGGTAGATTTTCTTTCTCTTTGACGCAGGTTTTCTTTCTTGACTTGACAGATTTATTTTGTCACTCTTGGATAAGTAAATCTTTAAAATGGGGGTTGTCCGTTGGAGAAACAAAATGAGTGCGACTTGATACATTATTGATGATGAGATAATACCAAAAGAAGATTTGACCCAGCTGCTACACCGACCGAAGAGCAAGGTCGCAAAATTTGATCCAGCTGCAACATTGACGAAGAGGCGAGATGGAGGATAAAAGATTTGACTATTTGATTCAGCTACAAAACCGACAAAGAGGCAGGATCGAAAGTCTATAAGGTTTGACCCAACTGCAACACCGAAAGAGGCAGGGTCTACAAAATTTGATCCAACTTCAACACTGACGAAGAGGCGAGGATCGATGGATGAAAATTCTTATGTATGATCCAGCTACAACTCCAACGAAGAGGCAAGATTAAAAAGTTGAAAACTCGTTTTGATTTTTTATTTTTTTACTCTAATTTTTTGTTTACTTTTTCTTTTTGATTTTTGATCCTTTCTTTTTTTTTTTTTTGGATTTTTTCTTTTCTTTTTCTTTTTCTTTTTTCTTCTTTTTTTTTTCCTTTTCTTCTTTTTTTGATTATTTTTTTATTTTTCTTCTAGATACAACATCGTTAAAAGGATAAATTTAAAAGTTAGTAAATTTTGACCAAGATACAACACCTGAAGAAGAGGCAAGGTCCAAAGTTAGTAAGGTTGATCCAGCTACAACACTGATGAAGAGGCAGGAACGTGAGTTAGTAATTTTGGTCCAGCTACAACACCGACGAAGGGGCAAGACCGAAAGTTAGTAAATTTGGTTCAACTACAACACCGAAGAAGACGCTGAACCAAAAATTAGTAAATTTGACCAAGCTATAACACCGACAAAGAGGCAAGGTCTTAAGTTAGTGGGGTTGATCAGCTACAATACCGACAAATAGGCATGATCGAAAGTTAGTAATTTTAGTCTAGCTACAACACCGATGAAAAGGCAAGATTGAAACTTAGTAAATTTGGTTTAGCTACAACATCGATGAAGAGGCAGAACCGAAAGTTATATTTGACCAAGCTACAATACCAACAAAGAGGCAAGGTCTGATTTGATCCAGCTACAACACCGACGAAGAGGCAGGATCTAAATTTGGCAAATTTGGTTTTGTTATAACACCGATGAAGAGGTATTCATGCTTTTTGGTTTAACAGAGATAGCATTGAGTTTCAACATTCCATTCAATACATATCCCTTGCCTACAAACATCCCCCCTTTAGACAGGATTAATTTTTGGGATTCAAAAACCATTCTAAAACCATGGACACTTAAAATGTTCCAAATACAAGGTTTTTCCATATGTCATGTGCATACAACATATTTTGCAACTTGAGTTCTTTCCTAGAAGTCATCTCCAAGACCACAGTTCCTTTTCCTTTGATCTTGGAAGTCACAACATTTCCCATGTAGAGCTTATCCCCATCTTCACTATGTATCAGCTCAAAAAGGAATTCTTGTCACAACAGATATAACGTGTGGCTCCAGTATCAAGCTACCATTCCATTGGGTTGAAGTCAACCAAGTTTACTATAGAGATCACAACACATAGATCTTTGTCATCCACAACATTTGCCTCATTGGCTTTGGCTTTCTTTGGATTTCTACATTCATAGGATCTGTGCCCCACCTTGCCACAGTTGTAGCATGCTCCCTTGAATTTCTCCTTCTTGGAAATTCCACCACTAGCCCCAACTTCGACTTGGCTTGGTGTTTTTAGGGTTGCTTTCCCTTTCTGACTTTGACAACATTTGCCTTGGCTTCTTTGAAGGTTTCTTTACTGAGCTTTCTGGCATTGCCTATGTTTTCCTCTTTTATTCGAAGTCTGACAATCAGTTCCTCCACTTTCATTTCTTTTCTTTTGTGCTTCAGGTAATTTTTGAAGTCATTCCATCCGGGAGGCAGCTTTTCTGTGATGGAAACTACTTGGAAGGGATGACCATTCCCTCAGCAAGAATTCTATGAACAATCAGTTGAAGTTATTCCACTTGACTTACTACTAGTTCAGAATCAACCATAGTAAAATTCAATAATTTCGCGACTAAAAACTTTTTAGCCCCAGCATCTTTTGCTTTGTATTTGTAGTCCAATGCCCTCCATAGCTCTTTAGCTGTTTTATAGACATCATATACCGGATACAATAAATCTTGTAATATAGTTCCGACACAGAAAGTCAGCGTTCACCCAAGACTCAATTGATCTGAAGGCGGCAAGATCATCCACCTCTCATTCTCCTTCCCCTACTTTAACAATTGGGAGATCTTCCTTCAAGTATTTTGCCTAGTTCAGCATGGTCAGATAGAACAACATCTTCTGTTGCCATGCCTTGAAATTCTGCCCACAAAATTCTGCTGGCTTCTCATTGCCATAGTCGTTGCATTCAGATTCATAGGCTGATTCATTTGTTTCAAAGTCTGCCCCGATCCCACCATTTGTGCAGACGAGTTGGGTGAATCGGTAAAATCTCCCATAGTTATTGTTTTTGTTCAAAAGAAACAAAAACTTGGAATTAGTAATAATTCCAATAAATTGAAAAATTAATTTCGTTTATTTTCGATTTTGATTTTTCACAAAATCTATAACCCCATTTACTTCCACTAACAATTTTTGTATAATAGATTTGTCCCTTTTTTGAGATTAAGCAAACCCGTTTAAACGGCAGGATAAATCTTGAAAACGAATCTATTTGCTTTCTCAATTTTGTAAAATTTTTAATCGCCTTAGACGCAGGAAGTCTATCTTAAGATTGTAGGAAATAGGTTAATCCAAAACGATTAAATAAAACCAAAGAAACACGAAATTAATATAAACAGATTCAAATGGAATTTTATAGAAATTAAATGAACCATAAGAAACTCGTTGCAGCCTGCACGAACTCAGTTTCCTTAAGACAAATTTCGACCACTCCTTGGTGCTTGAGTTCGTCGGTCGTCAGTCTCCCACGATACAACAGATGATCTTCTACAATAGCACTGTTACAGAGATCACAAATAGAACCCTTGCCTTTCACTATCACCGAAAACGCTATGCAATTTTCAAGAGGATAAAACTTTCAAGCCGTGTTTTAACACTGAAGAGAGGCATTCTTTATACAGGGAACGATTATGTTAAAACGTGGGAATAAAAATATTCCAAATTTTAATGGTTATTGCTACTTTCCTATATTAATTTAGAATATATAATCAATACCATATATAATCGAGTATTTTCGTGAATATCAAGCAATACCATTTTAATATTTGTATTTAAGGAAAACGTATAATATCCCTTTAAATTCTGAATATTCAAAAAGAATATGCTATTTTTAAGGAAAAAATTATTTGAAGTGGGTAAAATATCTATAGGTCCACGAAGGGGCCGACCGGTCCAGACATTCACGTCGCCCACGTCATACGGGTACGCCTCAACTTGAATGGGATTGGATTCACACCCCCTGTGCGTGAGGCAAGGTTTCCATTTAAGTCATTCAATAACCACAAAGTGGGTAAGTGTATATAAACACCCATTCCATTTATCCCATCAATGTGGGATAAGAGGGTTTCATTTTCCTTACTCAATTCACAACCACCTTACTTTGAGCATCAATTTCTCATTCATCACTCAACCATTTTGAGCATATGAGATACCGTTGTAAAGATCTCATAAAGTAGAATATGACCCAAAAAATCATCATTCTAATCTCCACCTTACCCTTTCGAATTATGGCTCAAAGTTGCCTATTCCTCACTGTTTTTCCAACATTTGTTGTCCTGCTGATCTTCCCTGCTCTAGACCTTCGGATTGAATTTGGATACGTGGTTTGAGTTCGCGGATAGTTTTCTCACGAAACTCGGCTCTAATTTGTGGTTCTCAGTTATCTTTCAGTAGCTTGATTCCCTTTTGTGGTTTGTTTGTCAATACAATCATATTTGTTTGTCTCTTAGTAGGGTTTTTAACATTTTTCACGTATGATCCTTGTGTAATCTAAAGTGGCTAGTTTCTTGTGTCAATGTTATAGGAAAATGTCCAAATTAAGTATTTAGTATTACGATTATAGTTGTAAACTCTTATTATGACTTTAGATATTTTTTCTTTTTAATAAGACTAACATCTTCTACTTAAAAAATTGTTTAGCTCAATGGCCAAGTGTTTGAACATTTTTCCAAGACAGCCAAGTTTTGATTCCCCCTCATTTAGCATTCTTGAAATGATTCAATTTGTTAATTTAAAATTATTAAGGTCCTTTTGGTTTTAGAAAATACGAAAGAAAATACGTTTGGTTGTAAAATAAAGAAAATAGAAAAAGTGAAAATACAAAAAATAAAAAAAATATTTTCAATAATTTCATTAAAGTTGCTTTGAAAATTTGGAAACGGGCCTAAGTGACACTAGATCAAATCCTTCTACGTGTTTTTTTTTTCGTTTTAAAGATATTTAACTATTTTGTTTTAGCATTGTTTCAAACAATCGTAAAAATATTTTTTGGCTAAAATACATAAATAGTCCTCTAACTATATGATATTTTTTGTTAAGTCCATAGACTATTAAAAAATTACAAAAGGATCAATGACTTAAAACAACGAACAAATTGATCCCTTGCCGTTAAAATTTTAACGATAAGTGACGTGACAATTGATAAAATTGACATTACACATTATTTTAATTTGGTTCAAACTCTAGAAAATTAGCTCTCGTCATTTTAATATTATATTAACCTAATCCATAAATCCCTCTTTTCTTCACTTTGTCTTCCTATCATCACCTTCTTTGTTAATTCAAGCGCCGCTGAACTTACCTTAGCAATACAACTATCACAAATAACTCTCTTATTTGAAACACAAAAACGCTTAGAAAACACTATATTTTTATTAAACCAAAACAAGGCAGTTACTTCAAATAATCACATTTCATGATAGAAAAAGAAAATCAAATGTTGCATGAATTGGATTGCTTTGTCAGTTAGTATAAACTCAAATAACACATCAAAATGGATAGTATGAATATTCTATATTTTTATTAAAAATAAAAAAATATTTTTATTGATTTTAAAATTTACTTTCTTTAATCATATTTCATTTTTTATAGTTATAATTGAATCCCATCGAGGCAAAGTCACAAATCCAAGGACAAAACTATATAGGGGTGGGAGGGGCAATTGCCCCCTACCCCAAAATTTTATTTTACACTTTTGTCCCCTATATAAATTTTCTAAAAATTGGTTTATTTATAAATTGCCCCCCCTTTCAAGCATTTATATTTTGCCTTCCAACCCCAAATTCTCGCTCTATCCCTGCACAAATCAATTCCTTCTCGTGTATATTTTGCTTTATCGACTCCAGGTTAGGGGTGTGCAAAATAAACCGTAACCGTTAACCATAATCGTTAACGATATAACCGTTCATTTTACAGGTTAATTAACTTAACCGTTAAGGTTAAACGGTTTCGGTTAACTGAAACGATAAAAAAAGATGGTTAATGGTTAACCTATAGGTACTTTTTTTTAACTAATTATGAAGTTTGTGTTTAAAATCTCCCTATTTAAGTATTTTTTTAATTTTTAATATAATATTTATCGGAGAGATAAATTTATTATTCCAAAAAGAAATAATGAACATTTGAAAAGAAAATTTTAAAAGGTTACAGGTTAACCTGTAACCGAATCGTTTTTTAACAATTAACCACTGTAATGGTTAACCATTCAAAAAATTAACGGTTAACTATTTTTTAACGGTTAGGTTGCAGTTAATAACCGCTATAACAGTTAACCAACTGTTTAAGCCAGTAACAAGATGATAATGGAAGAATCTAGCTCACTCAGTTTCCCAGAATTGCTTTCATATTCTTCAACTAGTTCCATCCTGCAATTATTCAAATAACTCATCATCACCCGGAATATTCAAATTATAGTCGACAAGGAAATGTGAAAATATTGCTTATAATATAACCAGAGATAGTTATCCTCACCAGTAGGCCAAACATTGAAACGGATTATATTTGTCATAAATTTCCATAATATCTTTTGCAACTGTGTTTTTAGAGCAGTTTTCCTTTCCATATACCTGATATAACAAAAACTGTATCAAAATTACTTGTATTAAATAGAGTTAATTAACAAAAACAAACAAAAAGTGAAAACCTATTTCAAGTGTCTGATAGTTTTAGTATCTGATGGAATCCTCTGATAAAACCCAACACACATCATTATATTGGAACAAATAAATGGACCAAAGCCTTGATTTCCAGCAACTTTTGATACAGACTTTCCGAGATCGTTGGGTCGGAAGATGAATGCATTGTTTGGAACTCCCTTATGTATCTCTCGTCCTTGCTTGATATGCTTAGCATTCTTCCAACTTGTTCCTACATCCATACATACGTTAAATATTATAGTTATAAATATGGTATGAAAATGCATTCCAATTTATACCAATATAGCAGCTTCATCAGCAGAGGAGAGAGAGTCTTGAACTTGTATAACAAGGAAAGGGTGGCCGGGAGGGTGCGAGATGGTGACGGAAACCGAGCGACAAGAGTCGGCCAGTCGGAGAGGACAACAAAGGGATTTCGTGGAAGGAATCCAAACGTTTGGAGACATCATGAACAAACCGTGATTGCACACTGCTTTCTCCATGTCGAAGCTGCTTGAACACTCCCCTAATGCTAGTTTCAGTTCCTTGCCTACCAAGCTTGTTATACAAAGGAGGAAATTGAGTTTGAGTTTGAGTTTTCACACATTCAAATGGAATATAGAAACTAAAAATTTACCAAAATTATTTATGATATAATAATTAAACAGATAAATCTAAAATTAAAAGTCACTTCCAAAATAATCATGTCATAGTTAATGCTTTGATTCTCCTTTATTTCCGAGCTCTAGATTTTGTTTCCAGTTCTTCAAAGATTCGATTTCAATCCTCTTTTAATTCAATTCTAGCACTGACTATGTTAGCACCAATTCTATAACATCCCATATCTGGCTCAGACGATATGATCGAATATGAAAAAGGTCACATTGGTTACTAGAGTGACCCAGAAAACATATTATAGAGAAAAAAGTAAATTAATTTCAGAAAACATGTATTTTAAATAAAATTTGATCAAAATATCATGCAATGAATTTTAAACCGAAAAATATAAATTAAACTATTTAAAAAAATATGCATATATTGACAGCTTAGATTGTTGAACATGTACTCACTCGCGACAGAAACTACCTGAAAGGGGGAGATAGAAGATGGGTGAGGTAGAAAGCTCAGCGTAGTTAAAATGTGTAAATATTAATCATAATATTTCAAATTGTGTTTTTAGAGCAGTTTTCCTCGCAATATACCTGAAATTTTGTATACACTCTTAACGAGTTCGAGGAGCTAGATTTTTGCTTTGACCTTTTCGTTTCAAATGAGCATTGCCATTAGCCAAAGCTATTTCTGGTTGAAGTTAATGTCCTCTTTCAACTTAAATAATTTTAAAGGCATTAAAATAAGGGTAAAATTTTGATACACATACTCTGTAAAACTAATTTTACACAAGCCTGTATATTTATACTATAAAACTCAAATCCTAAATTCCTAACATTAATCCTAAAAAACTAAACTCTATACCCTAAATTCTAAACATTAATCTTAAATTCTAAACTCTAAATTCTAAACCCCTAAACTTTAAACTCTAAACTAAAACCATAACCTCTAAAATTAAATGGCACGTATAAACTTTAGTTTACACGGCCTATGTATCAAAGCTTTTTTTCTTAAAATAATAAAATGTTATAATTTAATGCAGAAACTAATACTAATATATATAAACAATACACATATTTTTCCCTAAAAAACTAAGATACCGAATAATTTTCCCAAAATTACCCATAAAATTCTATTAATAACATTGTTTATTTGACTTCTAATTAATCTATCTTAATGCTAGCGGATACCTTTTATAAATTTTATAGATTATTATCATTATTATGAAAAGAAATATTGTATCCTACTAGGCTAGCGATTTAATTTAATTTTAAATGTTTTTTATAAATAAGGAAGAAGATACTATCATGAACCTCGTTAAAAACTTTCTAAACTTAAATGGGGAAAAAGAATACCTATGATAGTATTACAAAAATAACACCCGAGATAACCTCGACAACATCATGACAAAACTAAAATTACTGACTATAGTCACTAATTTTATAAGTTTTTGATTCTATAAAATAATTATTTTTTAAATATTTTATATATTCACAAGTTAAAATTATTATTAAAATTATCACCTTCTTCAAACAAACACAAAGGACATGCAAATTTTAAACGCAGATTTGAAATATAAAAAGGCATGCAAATTTGAAACCCAAATCTGAAATATCCAAAAAAATATATAAATTTAAAACTCATTAACTCATCAGACAAAAAAATCGCATCAAAAAATTAAATGATTTATAAATGAAATCGCATCAGAAAAAGGCTAAAAATAAAAATAAAATCACACTAAAGAAAAAAATAAAAGAATTATAAAATAAAAACACAAAGGGAAAGAATAGTTATTGGGAAGATTTATAATGAAAAGGGTGAGATTAAATGATTAATAAAATGATGAGAAAATATAAAAGAAAAAGAATAATCGGGAGGAGAAGAAATTGGAGGCGGCAGTGAAATGGATAAGGGAAAGAAATCTAATATACATATGTAGTGGTAAATTTGTAATTATATTTGGGTCGGATAGGTAGATAAATTGACCCTAAATTCAAACTTGCCCGACCCCGAATACATCTTTACTAAAACCCGCCCCATCTTGAATTTAAATTTTTTAAAAAAAATCGATTAACTTAAGTCAAATAAAGATTTATTCGAGTCAAATTCGAGTAATTTTGTCGTTTCTATCGCAGATCATATAGCAGAAGTATTTAATATAAATAGTCTTACAACTTTTGGTGATCATATTAAATAATCATTTATTTTTAGTCTTAAATCTAAACTAAAGTCTTATTTCAGAAAATTCTTAAGAGTTTGGTGGCATGGTTTTTCAAAAAAAAATATTATAAATTTAAATAAAATATATAGAGATTTTTAAAAATAAAAGTCCGTTTGATTCTAGATATTAGAATTTGTTTTTATTTTTATTTTTTTAGAAAATAAAAATAATAGAAAATATGTTTGGTTATAAAATAAAAACAAAATAAATGAAAATTTAAAAATATAAAATAAAATGTTTTCATTAAAAATATTTTAAAAAATAAAAAATATTGAAATAAAGGTTTTTTTGTTATTCGGTTCACTTATCATTACCAACTACCTTAAGAAATCGAATTGACACGTAAAATCTTATGAGCAAACCATGTAACATTCTTTTACCAATTGAACGTCACATGCCGTTGACTATTAACTTAATTTAAAAATATTTAAAAATATGGTTTTGATAAAATACATGTAATTGAACATTTATTATTATTTTGTATTATTTATATGAAAAATAAAACCTTCTAGAGACCTGAACAATATGTCACGGGGCTAGATTTTGACTCTAGCAGATCCGTGCGGCCTTAGACGCCTTCGACGCAAATCAGTCGAGTCTTACGCCTAAGTCAGCCTTCAACCAGCCTTGTGAGTACTCCTGCTCGACAACGGCTTCAACAAGCACTCCAAGTTTCGATGGATCTCGTCACGGACACCACTTGTGTCGCGGGGCTACACCTTTGTCAGACGAATCGTGTTAACCTTAGTCGCTTTCTCGGTTGAAACGTCGACTAAGTCACCCTGAAGTACCTTGTCACGGTCTTAGGTGAAGATCTCTCGACAAACACCTAACTCAGCCAGGATTCTCGCTCCGGAAGATCAAACACTCCTCGAAGCCCTCGAACGAAAGATCGTTCTCAGCGAAAGCTAATCAAAGAACAACGGAAAGAGATTGGCAGCTAGAACAACGAAGAACACTCAAGAACAACAAAGAACAATAAAGAACACTCAAAGAGTTTTAGAGTAAATGCTTCTTGTATTACTCAAAGTGAAGTGAACTGAATATGAGATGATTTACAAGTGAGGAGGGAGCCTCTATTTATAGTTGAACTCCCCTACATCCAACGGCTCAGTTTAAATTACATCGACGGTCGAGATTGATCTTATCTTATCACATCTCAATTTCAAATCTCTAATTATCACAAACATTATCTACACATTATATTCAAATAAATGGATAATGCTTTGACCAAATTACCCTCCTGAATCCTCCATGGATTTGGCTAAGTCTTGTGGGCTTGCGGGCTTTCTAGCATTCCCCAAGTGCCGGGCCAAGTGTGATGGTCTTGGCAAGCCCGTTCTACTGCGCAAACCCTCTTTGACTGATTCTTGCGCCAATGCCTCGGTCCCAAGGGTTTGGTCCACGCCTTTCTCCAAGTGCTGGGCCAAGTCTAATGATCTTGGCAAGCTCGTTACACCGCGCAAACCCTCTTTGGCTGGTTCTTGCGCTAACGCCTCGGTCCCAAAGGTATGGTCCTCGCTATACTCCGAGTGTTGGGCCACATTTAGCAAGCTCGTTGCATTGCGCACAACCTCCCTATTTGTTGCTCGCGCTAATGTCTCGATCCGAAAAGTTTGGTCCGTGACATTCTCCCCCACTTGACTTAGCGACGCCCTCGTCGCTGCACTCGAACGATCCTGGGCAGGGTTAACTTGATTACTCGTCGATGCCTCGGCTTCATGCAATTCCCCCAGATGAACTGCTCGCCTCGACTCAAACTGTCGTTGAACATCGCGTGCTAACACGCCTCTTGATACATCTCCCTTGTAGGAGCACTCTCCCACAAACTCTGATTTACCTCGACTCAGACCCACTTGGTCCTGCGGCAAAGACTTGGAAGTCGTCACAACATTGAACACAGACTGAACTCTCAGATTCGTCGACAACTCTGGCTTGCCCCTTTGAACTCTGAAAGGTCTCTTCCAATCTTCTTTTCCCCTGCACTGAAGACTAGGTCGTACTTGACCTACGCTCATCAACAATGGCAAATCAAAACAAAAAACACTAGGAATGTGTTTGAGATGTACCTTTTCCTCGATCACATTTACTCTAAAACAGGTCAGCCCTTCTTTCTCCTTGAAGTCTGGCCTCCTCTGTATTGAACCTTCTTCATCGAAGTTCTTTGCATGCATCGGCACTTTCGCCACAAAGTCCGTTGCGTTACAAATCAGACATGCCATCAGAGACGAAGCCAGGATAGAATATTGGCATGGGATAAAATATTCAATTTAAAAAATGCAAGAATTTATTACATATTTAAACTCAAAATTTATAGGGTAAGACCTAATTTGTCTAATATTTAAATTTGTAAGGACCTAAATTGTTATTGGTGAATGTATGGACTGAACTGAACACATGGTGATTTTTTGAGTTCAAACTGTGAAGCCTAATGAGCTTAAAGACTAGTGGTGTAATTCCACCATTTTGGAGAACATGTAAATGAACATGTTAGTAGTCATATAAATGAACAAGCGAACATTACACAAATATGTTCATGAACGTTAAACGAACATGTTCGTGAACGTTAAACAAATGAACACAAACATGATGTAACAACGGTCCCGCCCTGCGGTGCGACACTTGGCGCGTTCTTACGTAAAAAAATTTGTTTTTGAATGGAATAAAATGGAATGGAGTCACCACAGGCCACTTTGGTAGGCCAAACACCGTAAAAAAATTAACCAGAGATTCAAAAAGCTTGGGTTCGGGAGTCAGTTACGTGTGGGGAAGGGTGAGCACCCCCACAACGCCCAAAATTGGTACCGGGTCGATTATTTGATGTCTAAATGAGGGAAATTAAGAATTCAAATTTAATTTAAAATTTGTTATCCCTTAAAATACTTAAAAGAGTTTTTTTGTATGAAAGAAATTTACACCCCTACGCCAGGGGCATAATTTTTGTTAGATTCCGAATGGAGGGAACTTATTTTAAAAATATATATTTTAAAAAAATAATGTTTTGTGATAGAGACTAACCGAAAGCAGCACCTCTTACGTCCGATGTACGTTTTCACGCGAATCCCTAGCAAAAGTTTTAATTTTAAAAATGATTAAAACGAATAACTATAATATATATATATATACATACGAATATACAATAATATTTATTAAATAATAAATAAGTAAATACTAATACTAATAATAATAATGGAGTCATAAAGGAAAACCTTTATAAAAAATTATATTGTATGTTATACACATAATATATATACTAAATATAATATATACAAATATAATATACATTATATGATATTATATACATGTTAAATATACATAATAATAATAATAATAATAATATACACGATAATATACACGATAATATAGCACACATATATATAAATACATAACAAATACATTACACACACATATTATTTACATATTATATTAAATATAATGAATAAAAAGTAAGATAATAATAATAATAAGGACTATCGAATATCTATTAAATACATAAATAAAAAGGACCAAAATTAAAGAAAATAAAAAATTGTGCGGAAATTAAATAAAAAATACAGGACTAAAATCAAGTAATTTACATAGTTCAGGGATTAAATCAAAAATTACTCCTTTGAAATAGGGTTAAATTGAAGAGCACGGAAAGTTTGAGGGACGAAAAAGATAATTTTCCCATTTAATATTGATTAAAACATAATTCGGGACTGAATCGCAATATTTTCCAAAATTACAAGGACCTGAAAGGTAATTAAACCATGCGACAGACCCAAAGTAAAAATATTTTTAGGGCGGAGGGACTAACCGGTAATTAAACCATTAAAAACATGATTAAATTGGATATGGTGACCAAATTGAAAGCTCCTAAAACTTATAGGGACTACGAAAATGATTATACCATGCAGAGGGATTAAAATTGTAATTTCCCCATGTCTAAAAAGGCGCGGATCCCCCATCGAGTCGAATTAAAATATGGGTTAAGGGGGCAAGACGACGTCGTTTTGGGCCTTATACCCGATGCCCAAAATGACGTCGGATTATAGGGCTATATATTCGTATTTTTGCTTCAAAAAAACATTGAGCTTGAGTGTTTTTTTAAAAGGAAGAAACGCTCAGTAGAGCAGTTGGTCGGCGGGAGTCACCGCCGTGGGGCGTCATCAATCGGCGATGGAGCACTGCCACCCACGGCGGCCAGAATCACGCAAAATTACCTCCCATGTATATTTTTCGCTCATTTTCTCGAATATGTTGTTGTTTTTTTTAAAATATACCCTAAAACTCCTTGATCTAAAAAAGACCGAAAGGTTTAGAAAATTTTCTTACCTTTTTTTGTCTGTATTTTTTTGAAGGATGATGATGAATCTGATAAAAAATTTCTTTTTATTTTGAATATTTTGAAAGTTTTTTCTCTTCTTTTTCTATCTAAAAAACCCCTCGGTTACATTTCATTCGTGGGATTTTATAGCCATTTCGATACATGCATATATATAAAAAAACTAATTTGTTTGATTTTTTGCAGGTTTGGACGGTGGTGGACGATAGCTAGCGCGTGGCCAACGGTGGAATCTAATACTATGAATTCAAATTAAAATCTCTTAACATGCTACAAATCACATATGGAATAGGATCATCAATTAAAAACGTGGCAAATTCCTTTACTGAAAAGGTAGAAAATTCATATCACCAAGGAAGATGAGGAATAGGATCATGATAACTAAAATTTAGAATCATTCAAATAAAATAAAAATATGAATTATACTAAAAAATGCAAAGAAAAATAAATAAATTTAGAGAAAAAGCATAAATTTTATTGATAATGACAACAAAATAATCTAAAAACATTCAAACTCTATAATAAAGATCAAAAAAAAAAACAATTAATGAAAAATCAATAAAACAGAATAAAATCTCCTACTGTGCCTAACAATTGAGAAGATCCATAAAGAACTCCATCTTTTCTTTTTCCAGCAAGGTAGTACTAATCCTCAACTCACACTCTCGAATCATCAAATCTTTTAATTTCTTCTTCACGGCCGGTTTTCCTTCGGACATTACCGCAAATATTTCTTGTGCATAACCTGCAAAACTTGAATCAACAAATCCAGATTTACAAAAACAATAATGAGTAGGAGGCAAAATAGATTTCTCCTTTCCCAATTCCTTAACTCCCCATATCTTGTTTGATAACTTAAAAATTCTACTCTCATGAGAGTCAGGTTTAAAGATACGGCCTTTATTTCTATGGAACCGTTTTTTGAGGCGCTTAATCTTGTCAGACAATTGGTGTTTGGTAATTTCAGTACGGAAGGAACCCTTGATGGATTGATGGAATCCAACCATGTTGACAGGACCACTAACATTACCAGCATCGTCTTTCATAAAAGAAAATAAGCCTTCCAATAAAACAATCTCATCATCTTCACTAAACAAACGTTGAAACAACGGTTTCTTTACATCTTCTTCAACCCCAAGTCCAGCCATGTTTTTCTCTGCTCCTTTGTTCTTGGGAGGCGGAGACTGCAAAGAATGATTTTCTGATGATGATGAATCGGAGGAAGTATCTTCTTCGGATTCTCTTTGGGGGGAAGCAGCAGCAGCAGGGGGATTAGCAGCGACACGTTCGATTGCTTTATTCTTCTTTACATTATTTGCAGAAGAAGAAACACGAGGCTGCGAAGCGGTAGAAGTTCGGGGCCTTTTGGACCTTGGGGTGTTCGGAATGTTGGAAGAATCAGAGGACGTATCCTCTTTGGAATCTTGAGAAGCAAGAGGCTTCTTTTGTTGCTCATTTGAACGCTTTCCTGACATTCTTTCGAATGATGAAAGCCGAGAGTACAAAGGAACCGAATGGTCAAATTGAATGCGTGTATATATAGAGTCATGATGAGAATGGAATGTTTGAAATTAAAAGGTTTTTATTAATTATTTAACGAAAAATAAGGAATTTCTTTTCATTCCCGCCGTTTACAATTAATTGTTTCAGTATTTCCCTTGGCTTTCACATTTAATACACAATTAGAGATAAATACTTTTATGATCATTAGAATAAAGGGAAGGAAATTGGATACGGTAAGTATTAATTTTCAATAAATAAAAGGTTTTTAATAATTATCTAACGAAAAAATAGGAAAATTGAAATTTCTTTCCATTCCCGCCGTTTACAATTAATTGGTTCAATGTTTTTCCTCGACTTTCACATTTAATACTCAATTAGAGATAAATAAGAACGATTAAATATTTTATGATCATCATAATAAAGGGAGGGGAATTGGACACGGTAAGTATTAATTTTAAATAAATAAAAGGTTTTTAATCATTATTTTAAAAAAATAGAATTTTTTTTTCATTCCAGCCGTTTACAATTAATTGTTTCAATATTTTGCCGCGACTTTCACATTTAATACCCAATTAGAGATAAATAAGAGATTAAAAATTTAAGATCATTAGAATGAACGGAGTGAAATTAAAAACAATGGAGGGAAATGAATGTTTCAATTTCCTTTGCTTCGAAAAGTCAAATTCAGGTTTTAAATATATATTTTATTAATATATGATAAGGTAAGTATTAATTTTAAATAAATAAAAATGTGAAAAATAGGAACTAACAGAATATATAGAAAATAAAAATATTCATCATTCATGTGTAATAGTTTATATAATTTAATAATTTAAACATACAAAAAATTAACACAAATCGTATATAATTTAACTGAATCATTATAGCCCTTGAGCTACATCATTTTTTCTACTGTGTTAAAAAATTGGACTAACACGTTGTTATAATTGGTTGTTGGTGAACTGTTCCCACGTTCCCACTACAAGAAATGCAGAGCATTGAAAGTAAGTAATGCCTTCAGTTATGCATAGTGGGTAAGCTTGAATTGGGCATTTCCCATGTTCACAATTATAACGTCTACGGTTCGTGTGATGATGGTTAACTTAACAAAATGAGTGGTTTAAATTTAAAAGTTCTATCATTTTGAAATGAATGGTTAACTTAACAAAATAATAAAAAAATTAAAATAATAGAAAATAGATTGGACCTCTAGTTCATGCACATGAGAAAATTGACTGATTAAAATGATTGGTCAAAGCCCGTGTGTGCAAGACCACCATTATATTTTTCTCTTACAAGCTCAATATCAAGTCTTTATATTTTTATATTGTTTGTCCCCCTATAAGGACAACTCTTCCCATAAAGAGCACCTGACTCGTGCTGGGTCATCCACCCATATGAACTATTCTCTTCAGTAGCTACCGCAATGTAACATCTCCCATCGAACCACCTCGCACATCTCGATCGTAGGAACTCCTTCCTACCAGTTTGTATTTGCCTTCAATTGGATCCCCTTGATCCTTGAACAAAGGTTTGGATGTTTCCTTTGAACTTTCTCCATCATGATGGGTTAGGTTTTTTTGTTGCCTACACCCAACAAACCGGACAAATCAAAACAAAAAACACAAAGATTGTGTTTGAGATGTACCTTCTTCGGGATGAACTCCCTTGCACTCACTCTAAAGTGCATCTTGAAGTCCGACGCCCCATTTTGCATTGCCACTTCTTTCTCTACGAAGTTCAATGCACCTTCCACCTTGCCTATTGGTGGCTTTTCACATAACGAATCGAGCTTTGAAGCCTTGCTCTCTTCGGGCTTGTCCTGCACCTTGGACTGCTTGACTTTATGTGGGCATTCGAACCAGCTATGTGGCCCCTCGCAACAAAGACACTTCCATTGTACTTTCTCCACCTTCGGCTTGACTGTTGTGAACGAAACAACCATGCCAGGTCTAGCTTCCCTTCTCACAGACCCATCGCTTACCTTGATGGCTGAAAGGTTAGCTTTCTCCAAACAATCCCTCGACCAATGTAGACCGTCACAATAGAAGCACCTCAACGGCTTCTTTTCCCATGGTTGGGCTAGCATCCTAGGCTTGTTCTTCCACCTCGATGGCTTCTCCTTGCCATGCAAAGTCCTATCCATCTTCGTCAAAGCCTCCATCTCAGCTTCAACCGCATCTCTATGTCCCTCCACTCTGTCCGTCATGTTTGATATGCCTTCTACGCCCCCTCTTGGCCCTTCACCTCGAGGCTCCCCCAGGCAATCACGAGGCTTTTTCCCTTGACCCTGGTGGTTTCAAACTTGGCCTATATCTTCTCACAAGACGCCACAAAGTCTCTGTGTCTTTGGGTCATTCCTTTGACAGCCTGGGTCATCACACCCCTCTGTGCCACAACGTTTCCTTCTTTCTTTGTTGCCATATCGAACAGTGCCTTCCATGAACACTCAGTTCATGATCCTCGCTCTGATACCAACTGTCACAAGGCTAAACTTATGAATAGCTAACCATGCGGCCTTAGTTGAGTCCTTAAGACAAACGACTAAGTAAGCCTGAATCCTCACTCCGAAAGATCAAACTTCCAAGGCACTAAAAAATGCAAGATCATTTTAAGCGGAAGCAAACTATGAGAACGGCTATGAAGAACTCTAAAAGAACGTGAAGAACAAAACAAGAACGACTCAGAGAATTTTAGAGTGAATGCTCTCTATTATTCAAGAATAAATTGAAAAGATGGATGATTACAAGTGAGGTGGGGATGCCTCTATTTATAGTTGAGTCCCTTCTAATCCGACGGTCTATACAGATTTACATCAATGGCCTAGATACAACTCTACCAACCACAAGGCATAAAGCCAAGAATATTCCTTAGCTAACTATCGAAAAAATATCATATGTTTACATGGAGTGTTCACATAGGTGTGGATGGATAAGCATTCTTGGATCTTCCCACGGATCGGGCTAGTCTGGTGGTCTCTTCAAGCCTAAAGTATGCCTTTGAACCTCTTTTACAGCTCGTTGCGCCAATGACTCGGACCTTAACTCGCGGCCCGTGACATATACATGTCAAATTCAGCTTAATAGGGCTTTTAAAACTCATTTAATTTATACACTAACCATTTAGGACTAAAATGCAAAGATTCAAAAGTTAAACTTGATTATTACTGACTCAATTGTCTTTTGTACCGGTACTCGAAGGTCTATACCGATACCAATTAATTTTTTAGATTTAAATAATCCCTTTTTATATCGGTACGGTGTCTCTTACTGGTTGTCAATAGTATCGTACCGATACTTGTTTATACCATACCGATAAGCTCTGTACCAAATTGCATATTTGAGTTCAAAGTTTAGTTTTAGTGCAATTCAAATGGGTTTAAAAACCCTTAAACTTTTTACTATGATTTCATGCTTGTTAAAGCTGTTTAAACACGAATCATAATTCCAATTTCCATGTTTCTAATTCAAGGAAGACACATGATTTAAAACCAATTATGCATACTTAGCTTTTTATGTTATGAACCAAGATTCAAACTTACTACTAATACCAATCATGTCTTATACCATTTATACATGTTCAGGTCTGTTAAATCCTCATTTAAATTCCATAATTCCATTTAAGCATAACATACCAAGTAACATACTTCATACGCCCCACCATAATATAATCTTTTCCCTTATCATACCATATTCACCAAATCATTTGCCACATTATACAAATCAAACATGCCATCAGGGACAAAGCCATGATAGAATATTGGCATGGGACAAAATATTCAATTTAAAAAATGCAAGAATTTATTACATATTTAAACTCAAAATTTATAGGGTAAGACCTAATTTGTCTAATATTTAAATTTGTAAGGACCTAAATTGTTATTTGACCAAAAAATTTAGGGATACATGCTCATTCTTCTTTAGTTCAACCAAAAGGTGTAAATGAATAGAGCGTTCGATGAATTGTTAGTGAACTGTTTGTATAACATTCGTTTATTCAGTTAAATAAACGAGTATGAACATTTTTTATGTCCATTTAATAAATGAACAAACACGAAAATAGGTGTATTCCGCTCGTTTATGCTCATAAACAAGTCGTATATAAGCTCATTTACTTGGTTTCCCTTTTCCTTTTTTTTTTTTTTACATTTTAAATATTGGTGAATGTATGGACTGAATTGAACACATGGTGATTTTTTGAGTTCAAACTGTGAAGCCTAATGAGCTTAAAGACTAGTGGTGTAATTCCACCATTTTGGAGAACATATAAATGAACATGTTAGTAGTCATATAAATGAAACAAGCGAACATTACACAAATATGTTCATGAACGTTAAACGAACATGTTCGTGAACGTTAAACAAATGAACACAAACATGATGTAACAACGGTCCTGCCCTGCGGTGCGACACTTCGTGCGTTCTTACGTAAAAAAATTTGGTTTTGTATGGAATAAAATGGAATGGAGTCACCACATGCCACTTTGGTAGGCCAAACATCGTAAAAAAATTAACCAGAGATTCAAAAAGCTTGGGTTCGGGAGTCAGTTATGTGTGGGGAAGGGTGAGCACCCCCACAACGCCCAAAATTGGTATCGGATCGATTATTTGATGTCTAAACGAGGGAAATTAAGAATTCAAATTTAATTTAAAATTTAATTTAAAATACTTAAAAGAGTTTTTTTGTTGAAAGTACGTGGGGCATAATTTTTGTTAGATTCGAATGGAGGGAACCTATTTTAAAAATATATATTTTAAAAAAATAATGTTTTGTGATAGAGACTAACCGAAAGCAACACCTCTTACGTCCGATGTACGTTTTCACGCGAATCCCTAGCAAAAGTTTTAATTTTAAAACTGATTAAAACGAATAACTATAATATATATATATACATACGAATATACAATAATATTTATTAAATAATAAATAAGTAAATATAATAATAATAATAATAATGGAGTCATAAAGGAAAACCTTTATAAAAAATTATATTGTATGTTATACACATAATATATATACTAAATATAATATATACAAATATAATATACATTATATGATATTATATACATGTTAAATATACATAATAATAATAATATACACGATAATATAGCAAACATATATATAAATACATAAAAAATACATTATACACACATATTATTTACATATTATATTAAATATAATAAATAAAAAGTAAGATAATAATAATAATAAGGACTATCAAATATCTATTAAATACATAAATAAAAAGGACCAAAATTAAAGAAATAAAAAACTGTACGGAAATTAAATAAAAAATATAGGACTAAAATCAAGTAATTTACATAGTTCAGGGATTAAATAAAAAATTACTCATTTGAATTAGGGTTAAATTGAAGAGCACAGAAAGTTTGAGGGATGAGGGACCAAAAATGTAATTTTCCCATTTAATATTGATTAAAACAGAATTCGGGACTGAATCGCAATATTTTCCAAAATTACAAGGACTTGAAAGGTAATTAAACCATGCGACAGACCCAAAGTGAAAATATTTTTAGGGCGGAGGGACTAACTAGTAATTAAACCATTAAAAACTTGATTAAATTGGATATGGTGACCAAATTGAAAGCTCCTAAAACTTATAGGGACTACGAAAATGATTATACCATGTGGAGGGATTAAAATTATAATTTCCCCATGTCTAAAAGGCGCGGATCCCCCATCGGGTCGGATTAAAATATGGGTTAAGGGGGCAAGACGATTTAAGTTTTGGGCCTTATATCCGATTCCCAAAATGACGTCGTATTATAGGGCTATATATTCGTATTTTTGCTTCAAAAAACATTTAGCTTGAGTGTTTTTTTAAAGGAAGAAACGCTCTGTAGAGCAGTTGGTCGGCGGGAGTCACCGCCGTGGGGCGTCATCGATCGGCGGCGGAGCGCTGCCACCCACGGCGGCCAGAATCACGCAAAATTATCTCCCATGTATATTTTTCGCTCATTTTCTCAAATATGTTGTTTTTTTTTAAAATATACCCTAAAACTCCTTGATCTAAACAAGACCGAAAGGTTTTGAAAATTTTCTTATCTTTTTTGATCTGTATTTTTTTGAAGGATGATGATGAATCTGATAAAAAATTTCTTTTTTTTCGAATATGTTGAAAGTTTTTTTCTCTTTTTACCATCTAAAAAACCCCTCGGTTACATTTCATTCGTGGGATTTTATACCCATTTCGATACATGCATATATATAAAAAAACTAACAACTTGTCTGATTTTTTGCAGGTTTGGACGATGGTGGGCGATAGCAGCGCACGTGGCCAGTGGTGGCGCCTGTGTCCACCACCACGTGTGGCGGTGAGGGTGGGCGGTGCGGCAGTGCAGAGCAAGTTGGGATTAAGGGTTTAGGTTAAGATTAGGGTTAAGGTTATTTTGGGTATTAATGGTTTTTTTAATTAAAATGGGTATTTGGGCCTTTTAGGATATAAGGGTATTTGGGTTTTATTGGGTATGGGTAATTGGGTATATGGTGTTGTATTTGATCTAGGTTTAATGTTTGTAATGGGCTTAGAGGCCCATACATAATTGGGTAGTACAACTGCCCCTCTTTGTGCTTTGCTGTGTAACGACAATAGAGAAAAGACAAAAGAGTAACCATTTTATGTCCGGTGGGGTTTGGGTTCCTTCTCTTGGCCACTGCTTCTTCCTTGGGCTTCTCTTGATCTTCCTTGTCGCTCCTGTAAGCAAAAATCTTCAAAATAGGGGGTCCGTTGGGGAAGATAAAATGAGTTTTGCTTGCTACGACTCTGACGATGATGCAATGCCTAGAGAACATTTGACCTAGCTGCAACACTGATGAAGAGGCAAGGTCTGGAAAACTTGATCCAGCTGGAAAACTGATGAAGACACAGGATCAAAGGATGAAGGTTTGGCCTAGGTACCACACCGATGAGGAGGCAGGACCAGAAGTCGGTAAATTTTGATGCAAAGGTTCTTTTGCATTTTCCCCAAATGCACAGGGATTAACGGTTTTGAGTTGCCTTTACCTGTAGTCGTTTGCCCCGAGCTAGTTGTACCATTCCCCTGGGTACAATCAGTTTGTACCAATCGGGACATTGGATTTTTCAAAGAATTTATTTTCCTTCGACCATTTGTGAAAATATATTTTTGATAGACATTTGAATTATCCATTATCTTAAACTTTACCGTGTTTAAGCACGTTGTGCCAACATTTCAGCTGGACTTGTCAAAAACTTTGATCCATCTGCATCAATAATGAAAAGACAAGATTGAAAATTGGTTCAGTCATTCCATCAACGGAAGGAGAGAATCAGATAACAACAACTTAGGTCTTATTATGCCCTCAACGACGGAGTAAGAATAAACAACACCTTGAGCCCAGCCACACCATCAACGGAGGGACAAGATCAAATATCAACAACTTGGTTTTACCACACCATCAACGGAGAAGCAGAATCGAATAATAATAACTCAAACCTTACTACACCATCAATAGAGGATCAAGAATAAACAACAACTTAGACCTTACTACGCCCTCAGCGGCGGAGTAAGAACGAATATTGAACCTAGCCACACCATCAACGGAGGGACATGAACTGCTAACTTGGATTCTACCACGCCATCAATGGGGAAGCAGAATCTAGGTAACAACAACTCAAACCTTACTACACCATCAACGGAGGAGTAGGAATGAACAACAACTTGGTCCTTACTACGCCCTCAACTGCGGAGTAAGAAAGAACAACAACTTGAACCAGCCACACCATCAACGGAAGGAGAGGATCGAATAACTTAGATTCTACCACACCATTAACGGAGAAGCAAAATCTGGATAACATCAACTCAAACCTTACTGCACCATCAACGGAGGAGTAGGAATGATCAGCAACTTGGACCTTACTACGCCCTCAAAGGCAGAGTAAGAACAAATGACAACTTGAACCCAGCCACACCATCAACGGAGGGACAAGATCGAATAACTTGGACTCTACCACACCATCAACGGAGAAGCCGAAACTAGATAACTGCAACTCAAACCTTACTACACCATCATCAAAAGAGCAGGAATGAACAACAACTTGGACCTTACTATGCCCTTAACGGTAGAGTAAAAATAAACAGTAACTTGAACCCAGCCATACCATCAATGGAATAACATGATCGAATAACTTAGATTCTACCACACCATCAATGGAGAAGCAGAATTTGGATAACATCAACTCAAACCTTACTACACCATCAACAGAGGAGCAGGAATGATCAGCAACTTGGAACTTACTACGCCCTTAATGACGGAGTAAGAACGAATCTTGAACCTAGCCACACCATCAAAGAAGGGACAAGATTGGGTAACAACAACTTGTATTCTTGTCACGCCGTCAACGAATGAACAAGATCGGATGAGCAATTTGGGTCTGGCTACGCCATCAACCGAGGAACCAAATTGAGTAGCAATGACTTGAACTCAACCACTCCATCAACGGAAAGGTCGGATCAGAGGATGAAGCTTTGACTTTTTGATTGATTTTTCTTTATGGTGATTTTTGATTTTTTTTTATTTTTTTTTTTATTTTTAGTTATAACTATAAGAAAAAGATAATATTCGAGGAATAAATTTGGTCTTAGCTGCACCATCAATAGCATCGTGAGATATAAAAACGATGGATTTGCTACATCAACAAGGAGACTGAATATGGACTGACTTGGTCTATCACCACTATCGGAAGCAAAAAATTGAGAAAAGTCGGCTCTACCACCTTATGGCGATAATCATGACCTAAAAATAAAGGAAAACATTAATTAATAATTGTGCAAAATTTACCGTTGTTACCTGGATGTTTGAGCTTTTTCTACATATTCGGCCTCCTAGGGATTTGTCTTTACGTCGTTTCCCCATGGTCGAGGTCCTTCGGACTCTTATCCGGACCTGTTTGTGCGTTTACGCCAAAGATAAATACATCATGAATGGTCCAACTTTATGCCTAATGTGCATGTTTAACCTAAATGCATGATAACTCATATGAATGCATGATGCATGCATTTGTTGTTAAATGGTCCTAATAAATGTATGAATGACTTTTTTCCCCTCAAAGGGATGCCCCTGACTTTCTGTTGAGTTCTCGATCTTATATTGCGAAGATGCCCCCAATTTTCCTCGGCTTTGATCATATCCCTGTGGAGTTATCTTTCTGTGTGTATGCCCCTTACAAAAATGCTTTACAACAGATTTAAACTTTGGAAAATTATGATGTCTATGGTCAGGTTAAATCAGGGTGCAAGTCATATAGATTTTGACTCACATTACGCATAGGTACGATCAAATTAAGGTGAACAAATGTATTTTCCATTGAACCTTGTAGTTTCTGGCCCGTACAAAAGGCTTTCACTGCTATTGGGCTTTAGGCAAGTGAGGTACACAAAAAATATTTCTTTGAAAGAGATGAAAACTACAAGATGACCTATTATAGTCAAAATAGTTCAACAACTAGCTTGGCCCAAATAGTCAAAATGAGGTATACCCAAACCCGTGCATCGAGAATTTTAGTTATGATTTTCGTGCTTCGGTAGGGGAGTTCTGATCTTATCTAGCCCTATAGAGTTTTCGATACTTAGGACACCAAGCTTGAGGCACTTTTTCCACTAGCCTTTTAAAGCCCAAGCAGTTCTCGATTGTGTGGCCAACTTGTCCGGCATGGTAATCACATGTAACACCCCCTTCTCGACTCTGATCATCAGAGTTAAGTCGGAAATGTCACAAAAAATACAATGTTGACAATGACCTTTTTTTTCACAGACAATACTGTAACTCCCCAAGGTAATATACTAAGTCGTATAAAACCTCAATCCAATAGTTCACATAATTGAACCTTTAACTCTCTTATCTAACAAACATTTTATTTTATTCATGTGATTAATAAAGTCAAGTTTGAAACAAAAAAGGTTCGAGGTACTATGAAAGAAAGGATCGAATTAGAACTTAGTGAGACATTGTATTAAGTGGCCAAGGTGAGTGTAATTGCATACATATCAAGAGACATTGATGTTTTATACATCATTAGGATGGCTTGCAATAAGCCTACCCAAATTTTATTGTGATTATATTTATGTCATAGAGCATATGATTGACATATTTTAAATATGTTAAAAGTTGAATATAAATGCATAGATCACTAGTTATATATGATGCTATATTATGAATGTTATTTCGGGTATGAACTACCCAATGTTAAATTGTGTTGATAAATATTTCCATGGATGGAATAAATATGGAATATATGCCCAAGTATGTTAATGAGGGACATGGTATAGTTGGCATGCCATAGAGTCCAGCAGCACGCTGCATACTAGGTTTAGCATTATAGTGTATATAAAGGACACTTAGTTCATATGGTGGGCACGACCTTATGTGTATTATGGTGGGCAAGACCTTATGTGCATTAGCACTTCGGTGCATATTTGACTCGTGTACCCAAGGTCCTCATAGGCTTATATTTGGGCTATGGCTTATTGATTAATAAAAGATAAATAGGTGAATAAGCTTATGAGCTTTTGGAATAAATGGCAAGTATATTGGTAAGAAATTTATATCCGGTTTATATTATGTTAATATATGATTAACATGATGGTAATACATACCTAGTGATCATGATGTATTTATGCATTTATGGCATATTATGACAAATGGACAAGCATGAAAGTTTGATGGCATTGGCATGTAGTAAATTATACCAATGCAATATAAAGGCTAGTATATTGGCATATGGCATGTTATATATATATATATATAGCCTTGAGGTTTAATAAATCATGAAATTGAATAAACCTATTTAGTAGTTTTTAATCTTGATTATTGCCTCACTAAGTTCGTACATAGCGTGTGTTTGATTTTGCACACGTAGGTGGTTCAAGATATTGGAGTAAGCAAGGCGTTGCATCAAGTTCAGAGAATTCAAGCTACCATAGTAATGACATCCTGCTTGAGGTTTTTGATTAATCTTAGTAGACTGTATAAATGAAATGAAATTGTCTATTTTGGTTCAGAGTCTATTATTTATTGAATAGTCATTTTGTTATTTTTTGAAAGATAAAGGAGCTCCGATTTTGTGTTTTAATTTATTAGAAACAAAATTTTACCAATTTTTAAGAGTGAATTGTTTTATAAAGTGTCATGTGACATTTTTGACTTGTATTCAGTGATGGATACGGAAAAAAAATGTTACATCACATCTTGCATTGGGGTCATACCATTTAGGAAATGGAGGTTGCATCGGGGCCTGATGGTAAGGTGCCACTATATGAGCATTAAACATATCTTTGTACAGGTCTGTGTATGGAATTGGTAGTGGGGTGAACTCCTGCTTTTCGGTGTTCTTCCTTTGAGCATAGTCTTGGCTTGAAGAACCTTGGACACTTGTAGCTTTGGGTTGTATCAACTATCTTCGGCTTTGTATAATTAACATTATAGCACTTGAAGTGTTTACTTTATTGTATTTTTTTGCATATGATGTCCTCTTGTGGGATGAACTTCAGCCGACATTGATTTTTCCATTCTTAACAACATTCTCGATAAACTCACCAAATAAGAATAGATCGGCAAAATTGGTAGTTGCATTTTCTATAAGGCGATCTAGAATTGGGCATTCCAATGTTTGGATAAATATAACCATTATCTCATTCTCACCAAGTGGGGTTTGAACTTGGGCAGCTACATCTCTCTAGCGTTGTGCGTATTTTCTAAATCTTTCATTAGACTTCTACTTCATATGTTGCAGAGTCCAACGGTCTGGCACTATATCACTAACGTGTTGATATTGCACTAGAAAAGCCTTGGCCAAGTCTTTCCACAATTTTATCTGGTGATGACTTAGTTGATTATACCACCTGTTGGTAAGTCCGACTAGGCTGTCTTAGAAGCAGTGGATCAATAACTTGTCATCTCTACCATATCCCGTCATTCTTCGGCAAAACATAGTAAGATGAGCACGAAGACATCTCGTCCTATCATATTTCTCAAATTTTAGGGCCTTGAATTTAGGGGGCAGTACCAAGTTTGGACAAGGCTGAGCTCGCTAGCATCAAATTCAATGAAGGTATCTACTGCCTCTATGGCTTCCATCTTTTCCTCGAGTCGCTTGCAACGGTCCTCTATCTCCTTTGAAGTCTCTATCTTTGGTTTCTCAAATTCGACCAACCGATCCATTTCTGAGATAAAGTTTTTAGCTTGATTTCCTCTAGGATTAGCTCCTAATACAGTGGGTATATTCATAAGGGAAGAGGTACCAGCCTGATGGAGTGGTGACTTCCCTCGAGAAATTATTCTTTGAGGGTTAAGTCAAATATCAACATGAGGAGGAGTAAACCCCGGAGGATACGCAGGGTCTTTATTCACATCAATGGGACTTTTTGTAGGATTCACAACAAAAGCCTCTCCTTGCTTAGGGAGTTTATGTCCCAACATTTGTGCTATTTGGCCTAGCATGTCTTGTTGGTATTTCTTGATTTGTACCCCATGTCTTGCCGGGCCTTAGCTAATTGGTCTTCTATCTTCTTAGCCAAATCTGCTTGCATGTCTCTTTGAATTTGTTCAATGCGGTCCAATCTGTCCTCGTTCATCATTATGGTCTTGCGCTGAGTTCCATAGTGGTGCTGAATTGGTTGACTTTTTGCTCTATCTAGTATCACTGTCATGGGGCATCCCAAGGATTAATCTTAAAATCTTTAAGAATGAATGCATGTAAATGCAAGATGCATGTCCTAGATGTGAAGGTACTGATTCAAAAATGGTTCCCACGGCTCAACCTTCAAACTCACGGGATTCGTTCGCAACTTTGAATGTTGCATTGATATCTAGGGTACTAGACTTCTCCTGACGATGAATTTTTTAAATTGGGAACCAGTCGTGAATCAGTACTTCATGCGAATGAAATGTAAGAAATTAAAATGATGGTGTCACGCAATTAATGCAAAATGAATTTAACATGATGTGATCAAAAAAGAAACGAGGTTAGTTTGGGTAAAAATAATCAGATAAATAAATTAATAAGGTAAAAAATAAAACAGATAAAAAAGCTGTATATAAAGAACAAATAACGGCACCAAAGCCTAAAAAGGGTGATCACTAAACGGGCAAGGTTTCGCATGGTTTAAAAGGTTGGCTCCTATGACTAACTATATGAGGTTCGGATCTAAAGTAGAGGGTACCCAAACTGTCGCTAGGACATCGATTCAGGAGGATACATTTCTCTAGGTCTGTGCGGAGATGGAGATCTCACGGAGACGAAGGTACTGATGTATCCCAAAAGTGATCCACAATCCTGCACGGAGGCGATACCTCACGAAGGCGTAGTTTCTCACTCCCACTTATAAGGGACGGAGCTCGGGTACAGAGCTCATGATATGCAAAACCAGGAAAAATAGTTTTTTTTTTTAAATTAAAAAAAATTAAAAAGAAGGGATCACAAAATAAATCAAACCGAATTTATAGTTTCCACTCGTTAAGACAAAAAGTAATAGACTTGTAGCTCGACTCTCTTAAAAAATGTCCCCAGTGGAGTCACCGGCTGTAACAACGGTCCCGCCTCGCATTGCGACGCTTGACGCATTCTTACGTAAAAAAATATTGTTTTTGAATGGAATAAAACGGAATGGAGTCGCCACCGGCCACTTTGGTAGGCCGAACACCGTAAAAAATTAACCAGAGATTCAAAAAGTTTTGGTTTGGGAGTCAGTTATGTGTGGGGAAGGGTAAGCAACCCCACAACACCCAAAATTGGTATCGGGTCGATTATTTGATGTCTAAATGAGGGAAAGTAAGAATTCGAATTTAATTTAAAATTTGTGATCCCTTAAAATACTTAAAAGAGTTTTTTTTTTGTATGAAAGAAATTTACATCCCTACGCCCGGGGCGTAATTTCCGTTAGATTCCGAATGAAGGGAACCTATTTTAAAATATAATTTTAAAAAATGATATATTGTGATTGAGACTAATCGAAAGTGGCACCTCTTACGTCCGAGGTACGTTTTTCACGAGAATCCCTAACAAAAGTTTTAATTTTAAAATTGATTAAAACAAATGACTATAATATATATACATACATGCGAATATAAAATAATATGTATTAAATATTAAATAAGTAAATACTAATAATAATGAAGTCATAAAGGAAAACCTTTAAAAAAATTATATTGTATGTTATAAACATAATATATATACTAAATATAATATATACAAATATAATATACATTATATGATATTATATACATGTTAAATATACATAACAATAATAATATACATGATAATATAGCACATATATATATATGCATAACAAATATATTATACACACATATTATTTACATATTATATTAAATATAATAAATAAAAAGTAAAATAATAATAATAATAATAAGGACCATCAAATATCTATTAAATACATAAATAAAAAGGACCAAAATTAAAGAAAATAAAAAAATTGTTCAGAAATTAAATAAAAAATACAGGACTAAAATCAAGTAATTTACATATTTTGGGGATTAAATTGGAAATTACTCCTTCAAATTAGGGTTAAATTGAAGAGCACGAAAAGTTTGAGGGACCAAAAAGGTAATTGTCCCATTTAATATTGATTAAAACAGAACTCGGGACTGAATCACAATATTTTCCAAAATTACAAGGACCTGAAAGGTAATTAAACCATGCGGCAGATCCAAAGTGAAAAAATTTTTAGGGCGGAGGGACTAACCCAATAATTAAACCATTAAAACCTTATTAAATTAGATATGGTGACCAAATTGAAAAGCTCCTGAAACTTGTAGGGACTACGGAAATGATTATACCATGCGGAGGGATTAAAATTGTAATTTCCCCATGTCTAAAAAGACGCGGATCCCCCACCGGGTTGGATTAAAATGCGGGTTAAACGACGTCGTTTTGGACCTTATATCCGAGTCCCAAAATGACGTCGTATTATAGGGCTATATATTTATTTTTGCTTCAAAAAACATTTAGCTTGATTGTTTTTTTTTCGGTTTTGGCGAGAACGCCCCAAGCCCAAGTTGGGTCGCCGCCACCAATGATTGAAATCACGCAAAATTACTCCCAGGTATGTTTTTCGCTCATTTTCTCTAATCTGTTGTTGTTTTTAAAATATACCCTAAAACTCCTAGATCTAAACAAGACCAAAATGTTTAGAAAATTTTCTTACCTTTTTTTTCTGTATTTTTTTAAACGATGATGATGAATCTGACAAAAAAATTCTTTTTATTTCGAATATGCCAAAAGTTTCTCTTTTTTACCATCCAAACCCCCCGGTTACATTTCATTCGTGGGTTTTTATACCCATTTCGATACATGCATATATAAAAAAAAAAAATGGGTGGTGGTGGGCGCGTGTCGTCGCCACGTGCGGGCAATGAGGGTGTGATCAAAAGGAAGTTGGGATTAGGTTAAAATTAGGGTTAGGGTTATTTTGGGTAATCAAGGTTTTTTAATTAAAATGGGTATTTGGGCCTTTTAGGATATTAGGGTATTTGGGTTTTATTGGGTATGGGTAATTGGGTATCTGGTGTTGTATTTGATCTGGGTTTAATGTTTGTAATGGGCTTAGAGGCCCAGACAGAAATGGGTACTACACATGATATTAAAATTTTAAATGAACCGAGCATGAACACCTTCAAATATAAATAAACGAACACGAATGAAACCTTATTCGTTCAAGCTCGACTAATTTACACCCATAATTCAACCCCACTTGATTATATATTTAACAAACTCGTATATTTTTTAATTTAAATAATTATTTTTTATAGGGATCAAATTGTTATTATACCAAAATTATCAAATAATTATATTTTTTAACAGGGTCTGGGGCCTCTTGGGCTCCAAGGGAGCTCTGCCCCTACATGCAATAAACTTAACACTATGATATGAACGTGTCTGGTTCACTCTATTTTGAATGAAATTACTCCCATTTTTAAATCATTAATATATTCATTATAAAAAATCTTGTGCAAGCATTCAAACTTATAACATAATCAATCGCGTCCCCATTTCTTGGTATCTAAATCAATTCATAGCATCAATTTAAAAACACATTCATTAAAATATAATCTAGTATGAATAGTTTATATGCCACCATCTAAGAGTTTAATAAAGAAACTTACTCAATGATCAAAGATTAACTTGCAACCCCTAAATACAATCCCGGCATTTACAAAGATTTAATACCTGAAATGCATTCGAAGAAACAAAATAAGCTATAAAGTTTAGTGAGATAGTTTTAAACATAAATGCTTGATATACAATGCTTTAAGTTTACAAATAGATCATAATCAAGGTGTAGCAACCATAACATGCATAGCATATCTACATTGACTTCCCTAATGATATCCATCATTACATACTTATTCATATAATCTTATTAACTTTCTTATTCAAATTCATCCCGATAGGTTCATAGTCATAATCATAAGTTTTTAATTATTTCCCCTTGGATCACAATTACAAATAGGGTACATGAATTCTCAACCAACTGTCGACAAATAACTAAAAATGGTCAACCCTCCAACTATCTCCAATGACCAACACAACATCCCTCCTACTATTGCCAATAAAGATCGTAATCTATTGGGTCGTAACCCACCCTACACATGAGCTCAATGAATTTTATGGCACGCCAATTATACCCAAAGTCAACTTGTGTCCAAGGTTGTCTTTTAATTTACAAATTTGATTCATAAATTGAGCTTATAGCTCCATATACCATAACTGAGTTCATAGTGAGCTTAAAGCTCCCATAGTTCATAACATTGCTTCATAGTGAGCTAGAAGCTCCAAAATACCATATCATAGTTTTTTAGTTTCCAAAACATTCATTTCATAGTTTATGATATCTTTATAATTAAACTTAAGGATTTATAACTTATCATATCATGTCAAAGTATAAGCATAAGCATTTCATATACAAAGCAAAAGAGTACACATATTGTTCTGATTGAAATAAGCTTAGTAAGCTTACCAATACTATAGGTTGCACCCACAAATTGTTCTAATCGAGCTAGCACTTAAAAATCACGATTATAGTTAAACAAACAAAAACATATTCAATCAGAATGATACCAAACCAATCCAAATATTTCAAACAACACTCACCTCAATTCAAACTTTTTTTGCTCAGCAAGTACGATTTTATTGCCGGGAATCAACACAAACAATCGTCACGTACCTCGTTAAAAACCCCCTAATCCTAGTCGGAGTAAAAGAGTACACATGATGACAACAAAACAAGGATAAACGCCCGAAGCAAAACCAATGAAGCAACATACCACAACATAGCCCATACCAAACACACATAACACACTCGTAACTCACAATAGAGTTTGGAACAAACGACACCCGAACAACATCAAAGCACAAAACACCAAATGCCGAAATATCAATTCAAACCAACATAGCACCACTCAACAACACAACAAAGCTTAAAGTTGCCTACAACGAAATGCACCTCCACACACGCACAAAGGCGTTGCAACCAAAGAAACATCTCACCCTTCATTATAAAATGATCAAGCCACACACACCCATCCTCGAAACAACCAAACCAAAAAAATTCATACTCACAAGAAACACGCTAGATCGCATCACACCCTTATCAGCTAAGACAACAACGAGAGCCGCTAAGGCCTACGCCAAGAATGTTGATACTGAAGTCCCGAATATTCCTGATACTATACGCATGATCAAAGCTTCCTTTCTAATCGAGATAACACGGCGAAGATTCAATGTCCTCTTCTTTATACAACCCCAATTACTCATAGCAGAATCGCGACGTAATTTTGAACCCACCGATTCACCACTCGATTCCTCCCCTAGATTCTTCCTTCCTATATATTTTTTCTGAACAAAAATCAAAGAAATATATCAATTACACTACTAGACAGTTTGCACTGTCCTTAAAGAAACATTTTTATAAAATGTTCTATAACTCAGAATTCGATTTCGTTTATTTTAAATGAAACTAGACTGAATGACCTTTCTAATCATATGAATTATAGCCTCGGATTCATCTTATACGATTTATAGCAAATTTTTAATGTCACTGTTGGTTCTGTTTTAGGATCAAATTGCCACCCTGTTTTCTTAACCTTTAATATACAAATCAAAATCGTTCACCGTTTGTTCAAAATGAAACTAAACTCACACATGATTTTGTTCATATAAGGTTCTCTCCCTAATTTGAATCATTGATTTTACTATAAATTTTTGAATATATTACCATGTACACATTTTTGGGCAGAATTTACTAAGCTAAAATTTGACTTCATTAATCACTTAAACAAAAAATCTAAGCATGATTAATATTTTATAAACTCAGTTCCAAGAATCTTTTATTACTGAATAAACCCTAAATTATCATTTCACACCTCCACAACATATGGAACCTTAATCATAAGACATGAAAATAATAATTTTTTGAGGGATTAGACTTTAGTACTTTGAAGGTCTAATTTTTCTTAACAAAATTTGTACAAACTCTAAATTCATGGTAATTTCAATGATGGCTTACTATTTGCTCATCCTTTCTAAAACTCTAGGGTTCAAGATTATAACTATTCTTAAACAAATCTTATAAATAGTACTACATAACAACCAAGAAGACAGACTTACTCAAAAGTGATATTTGAATGAAGAACTAGTGGATAAATCACATGAAATTGAAATTCTAAGTTAAAAAATATTTCAAGCTCTCATCAATGGAACATAGATTGAACAAGATGACCACAAGATAGAAATTTCCCTCGTCTTCTATATTTCTAAATTTTGTTTCTTTATTCATAAGAACTAGAAGAAGAGCATACTTTCGTCCCCTAACTAGAGATATTTAGCTAAAATATTAGTTAAAATTTAAGGTGGTGTCACCTCACATGGTGAGTCACCAAATAGAATAATCACTTCATATATTTTAAAATAATCTTGAAATTCTTCGGTGGAATGGCAAGAGCATCATAAAGCTTATACCCCTTTTGGTCAAATTAAGAATAAGGACTTTTATATCATTTAGATTCCACCTTGATCCCAATTTTTACTCGGGTTTCCAATTGAAAATTTCTAAATTGACATTGGTCAGATAGAAACTAATGAGATTCAAATAATTAAAATTATGAAATTAGTAGATAATTTTCAATTGTTGTTTCGAACAATTTTCGAGTATCGAAATTAGGGTGTTATTACCCGTTTATTATACCTTGGAGCTAACCTTTCGTCTCTTCACTCTTGGTTTCAAACTTTCATGGTTCAAATTTTAATCACAAAGAAAAATTCTAAAACACTTTTTTAGCTTAGTAAAATTTATTTAGTCATATTTTTGAAAGATTAAACACTAGGTCAATCACCGAAAAAATATTTTTCGATCTTCAAAAATAAAAAAAATTTAAACCGATTTTTGAGATGTTACAAGAAGTCTAAACGTAAGAGGGATATCCTTTGGTGTTCATGGTCTAATTTATGTGATTTAAAGAAAGACGGGGACTTGGTCTTCAGGATTTTATCAAAGTTTAATATCTCCTTACTGGCTACGCAAGGGTGGCGTCTAATAATGAACCCTCCTAGTTTAGTGAGGCGGCTGTTAAAGGCCAAATATCATGCCTCTTCGGACTTCCTCCACTCCTAACTTGGCTCACAACCCTCAATGATCTGGCGTAGTATTTGGAGTGCTAAGGGCCTCCTTAATATGGGACAGGGACTTCGGTGGAAAGTGGGCTTGGGAAACTCAATATCTGTGTGAAATGACCTCTGGCTCCCAAGGCCAAAACCTAAGAAGGTTGAATCCCTAGTCAACAATATTGGGACATGGGTCTCGAGCCTAATTGACCCAGGTTCACGAACATAGAATATGGATCTCCTAGTGAAGTCCATCTTATCTCATGTATCCCTATATTAACCTATACCCAAGAAGATATCTTAGTTTGGACGAGTGAACATACTAGGATGTACACAATAAGAAGTGGATACAAGCTACTTTTAGATGGTGCTGCCACGGATAATAACTTCATATTGTTAATGATGGTGCTGCCCTGAAAAAATTTAAGGTGTGGGTATGGCATTTTGTCCAAAATTTTATTCATATTAGACAAAACTTATATAAGAAGAGAATTGTTAATGATCCACACTGTCTATAATGCCCCAATATGATTGAAAGTGTTCATGCTATTCGAGATTGTGGTTAATGCTTTGAAGTTAATATATGGAGCCAGACTCATCTGAAGTTAATGCTCTGATATGGGAAGCAAGGATGAGAGCTCAAGACCTGGTTCAATATGTCCTTTGAACTATCTGAAATTTAAAGTAAAAACTTAAGAATATACATCAATGACAACTATAATAGTTAAAAATAATAAAACCAGGATTGTAATGCTCCTTCCTTCACTCCCTCAACTACGTATGGAAAAAGGTGAATTGTGATTTGATTCAAAAGAGACTCACATTAGAATCCCCCCGTGGTTTGTTTTCATCAGTCACAACCGCAGAATTTATCTGAGATTCAAACATCTTTTTTGTAGTCGTTAAAATTGTGTAGGCTGGTGAAACTGTTTCATTCCTGACAGAAAGGCATCATATTAAGCAAAGTTATTGAAATATCACTAGTGACCAAATATATATACATTAAAAGGAAAAAAGTATTACCTACTTTGGATTGTCTGCAATTATTGTAATAAGTGAAGCCTGAACATATTGTCACGGGACTAGAGTCTGACTAGCTGATCTGTGTGGCCTTAGTCGACGATCTTAGTTGAGAAAACAAAAACAAGAAGAATGTGGAGAGAAAAACAACTCTTTACTCAAAATGAAGAAGAATGCTTGAATGATTTACAAAAGTGAGTGAAAGCCTCTATTTATAGGCTAGGCTCCATGAATCTAATGCCTTAGGATGGATTGATCCAAGGGCTAAGGATTATTCCATTATTCTTGTTCTCTAACTATGGAAACAATATCACTCTATTACAATGTTGCCAAAAGTAAAGGACAAGAATCACTCAATCATATCATACTTGGGTTGGCAAAGGATACTTTCCCAAGTCTTTGTCAAAAGATGATCTCCTTCCATAGGTTTTGGTCTCTTGGGCGGATTGGCATTGATTGGCCCGTTTTGCTTGGCCAAAACCTCCTTGGCAGTATGCTTGGTGTTGATTTGGGCCTTAGGGTCGTAGGCAACTCGAAGGGTGCTCGTCTAGGCCCCCAGATGTGCACAAAGGGTGTTGACTTGGGCTCCATAAATGGTGTGCAATGAGGGTGCGGACTTGGGTCCCTTGGTGTACTAGTGCAGACCCCTTGGTGTGCGACTTGTTCGATCATAGGCTGGAGGCACATGACAATATGCTCTTTAAGTGTCTCTATGATTATATTCTGACTTGCATATCACCCCAAAAGGCGGCATAGACTTGAAAGTTAAAACAAGACTGTTGATAGCTAAACTATAAAAACAAAATGAATAAAACAAGGACAAAAAAATAAAAGACACAAAAAACCATTGAAGACAAACGATAACAATATCCACAAACTAGTTCTTTTCTACACCTTCAATAGTTGCAACAATTAGGAGTGTTCAAAATCGGCCCAATTGATACTCAGAGGCCCAATAAGCTCACTATGCAAGTTAAAAAAGTAAAAGAAAGGATGAAACATAGTAATAATATGATAGAAATATTAGATTTATTTGGCCTATGTGTACCCATTAGGCCAATTTTGAACAACCCTAGCAGCAATAGCTTTTCCCTTTTGTCATGACCCTAGAGTCCCAAAGCGGGAACGTGTGGCCTTAGGCACCCACTAACACTACTCGGTCGATTCCGTGCCTAAGTCAGCCTCCAACTAGCTTTGCGAGAACTCCTGCTCGACAAAGGCTCAGACAAGCCCTCAAGGCTTCGATGGATGTAGAAGCTTTAAGCATTAAGGTGTCTACTCTTAGCCACTCGAGAGGCAACTAAAACAAAGAGCTTGAGAAACAAAGACAACTTGAAAGGGACAAGAGAAAACTAGAGCAAATGCTTTTGAGTCTTATTACTCAAGTGAGAGTGAATGAAATGAGATGATACAAATGATAGTGGGAGGCTCTCTATTTATAGTTGAGCCCCACTCAATCACTGGTCCGGATCGAATTACACGGATGGCCATGATTAACCCAATTAAATACAAAATCTCATAATCTAAGGAAACTTTATCAAATCCTATCTAATTACATCAATTAGTAGGAAACTTTCCTTGGATAGGTGATCTCTCCTGATATGGCAAGATTCCCCCTCAATCATATCTGATTTGTTGTCACTTGCCATTTCTGAAAAGGGCTCTTTAGCATTCTCTAAGTTATGGGCCAAGTCTAGTGGTCTTGGCAAGCCCGATGCCCAATAAGGAACCTCTCCGTAGGATGCTTGTGCCACTATCTCGGATCAAGGAATTTGGGCCATGACACTTTTCATTGACTTGTCTATTCGAGCAATAGCATCATACAAACACTTAGCTATATCAAGCAAAGCAATGACCTCCCCATTCTGTACAACAGGCAAGTGCCTAAATTTTCCTGTTTAGAATGATAGCAGAACAATATTAAAGGGTAAGATACAAGAAAATACAGTACATAAAGGGGTGGTTATCAACCCAAAAAAAACAACCTTGCACCATCTTCTGGAGTACCTCCACAAGAAGAGTGTCAGAAAGAACAAATACTGGGTTCTTAGTCATTACTTTGGAAACTGGAATCTCCTCCATATTAAGCTCCCGAGAAATCACTGTTGTTGCTCTGTCCTGCAGGCAAAAAGAATCAATAAATAAGAGAAACACACAGTTATCATAGTTCACTTTAGATTAAATATATAATAACAAAGAACATTCTTCATGCAAATGTGAAATCCAAAATGCTTAAGAGAGCAAGGCTTAAGATATCATATCAGAGTGAAGAAACTAATTCATGTAGTTGCTTCCACTTGTTTTGAGATTCAAGTAAAGGGAATTTGTTATACACTTCAAGGATTTAAGTCATACCTTGTCTGTGAGAATCCCTCAAAGCAATGCATTAGAGTCAGTAAGCAATAAAGCATCAACCTTACGAGCAGCCATCCTCCGACAGCCGCAATCTCTTCACCGTACGCTCGCCAGCTAGTCCTCTTCCCACAAGAACGTTGGAACAAAAAAAAAGAATCATTACTACTTTTTTCACAGTGTACACATTTAGAACATGGATGTTCACAAATTATTGTCGAGTTCGAGTGCCGACTGCCTTTGTCAACCTATTCATATCCAAATCCAAATATTTATTTTCTGAATGAAACTTCAACAAACTAAATTGTGCCTTCTAGACGTTATAAATTAAAAGTTTCTTCATTCAAAATTCTTTGAAATTAATATCAAAATAGTATCTTCACAAATTCTTACTATTACAGACGACCTGTGTCAAACTATTCAAATCCAATTATTCATTTTCTTAACGAAACTTCAACAAACTAAATCGTGCCTTCTACACATTATAGCTTACAAGATTCTTCATCCAAAAATCTCCGAAATTAAAAAAAAAAAAGTATTTTTTTTAATAATGATAAACAAATGAAACACAAAACTTGAAATAAAAAACTTACATAGGAGCAGGACGAGAAGGTGGTAGGAGTTTCCGAATAGAGTCAGAACCTCCATTCTCCAATGCTTTTCTCCTAGCTGATGACACGCTTGACTTTGGAAAACTCTGCCTCGGCAAACCGCTGTAACTTGCCATCTTCAATCCCTGCTACACGCATTGGATTTTACAATTTTCTCATACGAATGGAAAAACAAATTAAAAACATACTAATAAATAAATCAACAACAAACCAGAATTACAGACTTATTTGATTTCAATTATAGACTTATAAATAAATCAAGTTAAATTTACACACCCCTAATTTAGATTATCGTAGAACTTGATTTGAGTTAAATTTAAATAATAACTATTCTCTTAAATTAATTTTATCTAACTCGAATTTCAATTAAATGTAACAATAATTTGAATTCTTCATATATATATATATATCTTTAAGGGTTAAAGTATTGTACATGTTCATATACAGTAAACAAATAGTTTATCTTTCATTTGGGTAAACTACACCACAAACCACCAAATTATTGTCGCTGACTCGTTTTGTCACTGAACTTCTAATTGGTCTATTTTAATATTGAAATTTAGTTTTTGACCTGTTTATGTCACTCCCCCGTTAAATCCTTAACAACAAGTGACATGACTAACGATGGTTGATGTGGACGCCGAACTAAAATGATGTCTAACTCCAAAGTTTTTGCTAAGTTAAATACTTTTTTCCTTAAAACTCTTAGGATGATGGCATACTAAGTCTTTTGGTAACTTGAGATGTCTTACATGATGTTTGGTGCTTGTATAAGTCATTGGTTTGTGATTTGATATGTTTGAAGATGGCCTAATGACTAAAGTAGTTAAAATGACCATAGTGTTCATATATTAGTTTAGTAAGTGTGGTAATGTATATGTATGAAAATTGCATGTAGTATGTTTACATGATAGGTTGTTTTATAAATTGGTATGACATGTGTTTAAAATGATATGTTGTACTTTTTGCCTTTTAGGTAATAGACACTAGATTTGGATTTGTAATTTGTTAGTTCATAAAGCAAGAATTTATTTTGTAACACCCTTCCCGGCTTGATCGAGAACCGGGTCGGAGTATATTACCGAAATTCAATACGGTGGTTGGTTTGATGTTTTAATCCTTATTTGATATTTTAATGAGTTAAAGGCAATAAGATATTCAATTTGGTGTCAATACAATACTAATTCAATATAGCGGAGCAGTGATTCGATATAAGACATAATCATCAATTTAGGACCAATTTTAAACCTTTATAGTTTTAGGGACTATTTTGTAATTTTAGTAATTTAGAGGTGTTTTCTAGAAATTAAACTTACCAATATGAAATTCAACCTGTAAACAAAGAGCATATATATTTTCATCCCAAATAGAGGTCATTTACCTGGTCAATTAGCCATTTAATAAATAGTGATCATTTTGTAATTTTTTAAACTTGTCTTATAGGTTTTAACCAACTTATCTGCATCGATACCAATACTCGAGAGGACGTATCGGTACGCCATGCACAATTTACATAATATCGGATTCCAGTGACTAAGATGTGTATCGATACCTTTAAACACGTATCGACACGCTTTTAATAATATCTATGTTATTTTATTCAAACTCAGTTGGTATCGATATGGGAATATCAGTACCAGCACGGTGCCCTAATTCCCAAATTGGGTTAAATAGGGTATCGGTACCTACAAGACTGTATCGATATCCAGCTATAGTAATTTTCTAGTGTTAAAAATTTGTACCGATACTTCCAAGGCAGTATCGATACACCTTGTTAACCAGCGTTGAATTGGTCCAAAAATGCATGTTTGTACCAATACGACATCACCCGTATCAATATGACAGGGTTTGTAATGACATATTAGGTCTAGTTTTTATCCATTTTGACCTATCAAACAATGTCCAAATCTAATGAATTTTTCCAAGCAAGTTTACTTAGTCATAATCTACTATCATGCCAAATATCAGTCATATGAATCCATTAGGAGGATTTTTACCTTTTAGGAAAAATATGCATATTTTATCACTTTTTGCCAAATTCAAAACAATATTTTAGGCCTTTTAAGCTTATACATGCCATATGCAACACATACACAACAAAAAGGGTATAAGGGGTTAGTTTAACTACTTTGCCACCATTCTAGGAGTTTGTGAGGATAATAAACATTACATTATGCTTGTTGTGACTTGCCAAAAACCTCCAACCTTCCCAATCTCGCAACAATGACTTCCTTAACTTGAAATGCATGAGATGAAATGTGTTAGGCATACTTTGCCTAGTGAGGTAGTCATAAACAATGTCAATAGCAATAATATGCATTCCAAATCATGTCTTAACTATAACAATGCTATGAATCATGTATCATCAATAACATTGATATGAATCATATTCGATGACAATTATATTATACTTCAACAATATTCCTTGGATTGAATCAAGATAGTGAATACGCAAATTCCTATGCCTCGCCAAATAAACGAATGGTCTAATCCCTCCGTCTCACAAAATAACCAATAACACAAACATCCCTCCACCTCGCCACAATAAAGGTCGTAGCCCAAGGACCGTGGTCCACCCATACCAATGAGTTCATGAATTCTATGGCACGCCAATTGTATCCAACGTCCTTTCGAATCCAAGGTTCAATAACAATGTTGATATTGATGTTTTAATAGCAATAACGATGATCAATGTTTCAATAACAATATCAATGATCAATATTTCAATGACAATATCAATGACCGATGTCTATAACAATGAAAAAACAATGTCAATACCAATGTTCAATGACTATGACAATGACAACATCGATGTTCGATGAACAATATATCTCTATATCAATATTTTGATAACATCAATGACAATGAAAATACCTCAATGGACAATACTCAATGCAATAAACTTACCAATATTGCCTCCAAAGAGGTTTCGATGCAATAATACCTTGAAACAATGTTAGCTATGAAATATCCAATGTTAATGAAACTGGGAAAGGCACCTAGCCTATTCCTGAGACTCGACTACTTACCTTGCTTTTCAAGATCTTAAGGCTCTTGATGACCACTCCTTTGTTTTTAGCTTTTGATAGAGATGATGGAACTTCTTTCTCCAACTCTTGAGCTAGGTAAAACAATAAGAAATGTTAAAATTGATATAATGATATCGAAGTTAATAGTTAAACTTGAAATAGCTATTAGTTACTAGATATCCATTGATTAAAGTCTTGATGATTATGGGTTTACTTAGGTGCTCAAAACATCAACCCAAAATTAAACATCAATGATCCGTGGAATTAATCAATCGTTTGAGGATTTTAGCTTACCAATTCGATGGCTATACAATGGAATCAATGGATTGAAGCAAACTTGGACTTTGAGAAGTTCAACAATGGAGGTGGTAGCTTAAAGGTAGGGAGGTGGTAGCTTGGAAGAAGAAGATGGTGAAGATAAAAGATGATGGTGAGTTCGATGAATGTGTGGGAAGTTGGGAAAGACAATTGCTTTCTCTTTTAACATTTTAAGGCATTATTATTGCCTACAACATTGGCCGTCCACCACCTCTTCATAAACCAATAAGAAGGTTTCCTTTCAAGGGAGGGAACTTACTTATCTTTAACCTTTTTTATTTTAGCAATTTGTCAACTCTCCACCAATTTTAATTATCGTGCTTTTAACTAAATATGAAAAACACCATGTGAACTTCATAAGCTAGTAGGTGACTCATTTTCAAAAAGGGAAAATTACGAGGTTAGTCCCTTAATTTTACAAACTTTACACTTTTACCCCTAAACATTCAATTTTTACAATTTAGTCACTAAATAGTTTTTGATAAATTCAATAAGGTCCTTAATCAATAAGTTCACTCAATTAGAGTCCAATATCAATGTAATTGACCACACGGTCAAAGTTAATACAATATTTGGACCTTTCCGGTGTAGGGTTTTCGATCGCTGGAACCCAATTCTGACTAGACCAATTTTCAGAGTGTTACAACTCTCCCCCTTAAGAAAAAATTATCCTCGAATTTTTACCTAAATCTAAAAGGTGAGGGTACTATTTCTTCATTATCTCCTCTGGTTCCCAGGTTGCCTCCTCAATAGCGTGACTCCTCTAGAGTACTTTGACCAATGGAACAAATTTGTTGCAAAGTCTCTTAACTTCCTTTGTAAGAATCTGAACCGGTTCCTCCTCATAGGTTAAATTAGGTTGAATTTGTAACACTCCCTTCTCGACTCCGATCATCAGAGTCAAGTCGAAAATGTCACAAAACAAATACAATGTTCTTTTTTAAAAAATACTATAAAATTTAAAACCGTAAAAAATATTTATACTGACTTAAAACACAAAATCAGAGCTCCTTTACCTTTCAAAAACAACAAAATAGCTATTCAATAAATAATAGACTCTGAACTAAAATAGATAATTTTATTACATTTATACATGCCACTAAAATTAATTAAAAACCTTAAGTAGGATGTCATTACTGTGGTAGATTGATAAAATTCTCCGAACTTGATGCAACGCCTTGCTTACTCCAATATCTTGAACCACCTATGTGTGCACAATCAAACACACGCTAAGTACGAACTTAGTGAGGCAATAATCAAGATTAAAAAAACAACTAAATAAGCTTATTCAATTTCATGACTTATTAAACCTCAAGGCTGAATAAATATAAAACATGTCATATGCCAATATACTAATCTTTATATTGCATTAGTAATGATTTACTGGATGTCAATGCCATAAAACTTTCATGCTTGTCCATTTGTCATAATGTGCCATATATGCATAAATGCATCATAATCACTAGATATGTATTACCATCATGTTAATCATATAATAACATAATATAAACTGGATATAAATTTCTTACCAATATACATGCCATTTATTTTAAAAGCTCATAAGCTTATTCACTTGTTTATTTTTTTAACCAATAAACCATATCCCAAATATAAGCCTATGAGGACCCTGGGTACACGAGTCAAATATGCACCGAAGTGCTAATACACATAAGGTCGGGCCCACCATAATACAAATAAGGTCGTGCCCACCATATGCACTAAGTGTCCTTTATATACACTATAGTGCTAAACCAAGTATGCAGCGTGCTGCTGGACTCTATGGCATGCCAACTATACCCCGTCCCTCAAATGACATACTTGGGCATATATTCCACGTTTATTTCATCCATGGCAATGTATATCAACATAATTTAACATTGGGCAGTTCATACCCGAAATAACATTCATGATATAACATCATATATAACTAGTGATCCATGCATTTATATTCAACTTTTGACATATTTAAAATATGTCAATCATATGCTCCTTGACATAAATATAATGACAATAAAATTTGGGTAGGATCATCGCAAGCCATCCCAATGATGTATAAAACATCAATGTGTCATGATATGTATGCAATTGCACTCACCTTGGCCACTTGAAAAAATGTCTCACTAAGTCCTAGTTCGATCATTTCTTTCATAATACCTCGAACATTTTTTGATTCGAACTTGACTTCATTAATCACATGAATAAAATAATTTTTTGTTAGATTCAAATCTAACAATACCTTAAACATGTTGTCTAATATAATCATTCGAATATAAAATTTCCAAATATTTTCCTTTCTTCCTTGCACTATTCAAAAACTCATTATGGTCCTTAGTGACCAATTTGAACTTCCATTAATTCTTCCGAGCTTGCTGACTAACATTTAAATACAAAATGTTTCAAATTCCATTTTCTGACAGCTTGCACTACCTTCAAAGATTTATTTCTATAAAATAATCTATAACTCAGAATTCGATTCCTTTTGTTTAGAAAGAAACTAGATTTGATAATATTTTCAAACATATAAATTAATAGCCCAAATTTAACTCGTACAATTTATGACGAATTTTCAAATTCAAATTCTAGTGCTAAGTTTTGGAGCAGACTGCTACTATGTTTTATGACCTTTCATCACTTAAAAATTCATATCTTTTGATATACAAATCGAAATCAGTCACCATTTGTTCCAAACAAAACTAGACTGAACCACATATACAATGATATAAGGATCACTTTCTTATTATATTTTTTACAATTTATGGTGAATTTCCAAACTCACAATCAATGACTAAAATTCTGGACAGATTCATAATTCATATCTTTAGCATCCTTTAACTATTCCAACACCTCAAATTAACCTTCAATTACATATTCAAGCATAAAGGACATCTTTCAAACTATTTCATTCTCTAAAATAATTTTTACAATATTTCCCCCTCAATTTTTCTATATAACCGAATGGTCCCTATACCATATCCCATAGGATTTTCATCACTTTAAGCATTGAAACAACATCACAACAACATTTCCAACATGATTGAACCTTAAAAAATAAAATTCCAACATGTTCTTCATCAACCCTAATCACCATCTTCAACTTACAAGCAAGAAAACCATGTGAAAATTATATCAAGTGAAAGACAATTTAAAGGAGAACAATTTTGCATCTAATGAACTAACCTTGAATCCAAATCTAAATGCTTGAAATCATGCTTGAAAATTTCTTTTCTTCTCCCCAAATATCCCACGGCAGCAAAGTGATACAAAGACCAATTTTTTTCTTTATTTTGCTTTTGTTTTATGCCAAATGTCATAATTTTCACTTATTTAACTTAAAATATCTCTTAAATAGAAAAATAACTGTTTTACCCTCTTGATCCAAGTCTCCAAAGCTTGACACTTGTCAAAGTATTCATCCAATGGTAAAAAATAAACCAATAAGTTAGTAGTTACCAACTTTGCCCTTATAATTTTCCAAAATTACGATCTTGCCATTTTTCATCCAATGACTCATATTTAACATGGAAAATTAACTTAAATCCAAGGGTTCATATTCTTCCAACACATATAAAATATCTTAGACATGTAAAATGGCATAATTAACCTTGCCTTATCATCCTTCAAAATATCCTGGATTTTTGATTCGATCTGATTATCCGAATATTTTTCCTAACTTTGTCACTTTATAGCCATTAATACAAATTTCGTACAAAAAATCTAGATAACACGGAAACATCAATCTTGGGGGTAAACTATTCATTTACGGGGTTAAAATACATAACTTTTGAAAATTACACTTTGGTCCCTAAACTTTTCAAAAGTTTATACTTTAGCCACAAAACTTTCAAAATTTACATTTTGGTCACTAGACAAAAATTGGGATATTACAGAATCTTTAAAAATTATGGCTCGAAGATTTGTGAAGGGTTAGAACGGTATTTAAAAGCATCGATACATAGAATACATCATGAATCTTGAGCTCTGAGGGTAATGACAATCGATAAGCCACATGGCCAACTTTCTCGATAACCTCAAAGGGCCCAATGAATCAGGGACTTAGCTTCCCCTTTTCCAAACCTCATAACTTTCTTCCATGGTGAAACCTTGAGGAAGACTCTCTCACCAACTTCATACTGTATATCTCTTCGCTTAAGATTGTCATAGGCCTTTTGTCGATCAAAGGCAGCCTTCAGACGGTCATGGTTGATGGTAACCTATTTTTAGTTTCTCAAAGTAGGTCAGGGCCCAACATCTTAGCTTCACCAAGTTTAGACCAACACAAATGAGTTTTTCAATGTTTTTAACGCCTCATACGATGCCATTTTAATGGAAGCTTGATAACTATTGTTGTAGGCAAACTCGATAAGAGGTAAGGAATTCTCCTAAGATCCCCCAAAATTAATGATGCATGCATGCAGCTTGTCTTCCAAAATCTGCACGAAAGGGTTGAATAACGGTACATGATTTTTAATGATTCCATGGGAGGAGTTTGCAATGATTACCTAAATTACCATCCCTAACTGGCCGTCAGACTGAGGGTGAAAAGTAGTACTAAGATTAACTCTAGTACCAGTGCTCCTTGCAATGATTTCCAAAATCAAGATGCAAACCATGGATCCCAATCGGAGATGATAGATTTGGTATTCTATAGAGTCGGATAACTTCCTTGATGTACAAGTCAACTAATTTAGGAAGACCGTAGTTTATTATAATTGGTAAAAAGTGAGCTGACTTGGTAAAATGATCTATAATGACCCAGATAGCATCGTGTTTAGTGGGAGTTAAAGGCAAACTACTGACAAAGTCTATTATGATCCTCTCCCACTTCCATTACGGTAGATCCATAGGTTGCAAAAAGCTAGTAGGAACACAGTGTTTAGCTTTAACACACTGGCACGTAAGGCATTTGGACACAAAGTCAACTATGGATTGCTTCATGCCCAGTCACCAATCAAGTTTCTGGAGATCTTTGTACAAATTTATAGACCCTGAAAAAACTGAATAAGAACTCGAATGATGCTTTTTTGGAGGATATTGGTGCAAAGAGATTGATCATTGGGTATACAAACCCGATCACAAAAACATAGCAGTCATTCAAAATTAACTCTAAAGTCAAGATCATCACGATCTTGCAACTTAGAAGCTATAGATTGAAGTTTAGGGTCTTGACTTTGTAATGATTTGATTCTCGATACAATAGTAGATTGAACTTGGAGTTCAGCTACAAGATAATGGTGCTTTCGAAGTCATAAGTGAGCATTAATAGCCCGAGGAGCTACAATACAATGAGTTCTCAATGAGTTCAATGAAATAAGCGATGGATAGGATTCGATGATCAATGACAATACTCATAGGCAAAGGTTTGCGGCTGAGTGCATCAGCAATAACGTTGGCCTTGCCTGGATGATAATCAATGACAATATCACAGTCTTTGAAGAGTTCCATCCATCTCCGTTGTTGAAAATTCAATTCCTTCTATAACAACATATATCTAAGGCTTTTATGATCGGTGAAGAGATAACATTTCTCTCAATAGAGATAATGCCTCAAAATTTTCAATGCGAAGACAACTGCAACCAGCTCCAAGTCACGAGTAAGGTAATTTATCTCATGTGGCTTTAGTTGTCTCGAAGCATAATCAACAACTGCAACCAGCTCCAAGTCATGAGTAAGGTAATTTATCTCATGTGGCTTTAGTTGTCTCGAAGCATAATCAATGACTTTGCCTTCTTGCATTAATACACATCCTAACCCAAGATGTGATGCATCACTATAAACTATATAGTCCTTTCTAGACTAGAGTTAGGTCAAGACCGGTGCGTGGGTCAAGACTTGCTTTAATTGATAAAAGTTTCTTTGTTGTTCTTTGGTCCAAACAAACGGAGTTTCCTTCCTCAATAGTTTAGTCAAAGGGGTTGCTATCATAGAAAATCCCTTGATGAATCTTTTATAATAACCAATAAGACCAAGGAAACTTCTTACTTCACCAATGTTCTTCGATGGGTGCCAATCAAGGATGGCTTGGATTTTCTTTGGGTCTACTTGGATGCCCAAAACTGATATAATGTGCCCAAGGAAGGCAACTTTGGTGAGCCAAAACTCACATTTAGAGAATTTAGCAAACAATTGCTTCTCTTGTAGAGTCTAAAGCACAACGCGGAGGTGGTCTTAGTGTTTGACAATGTTCTTAGTATAGACCAGGATATCATCAATGAATATCACCACAAATTTTTCTAGATGGGGTCTAAAAACTTGATTAATTAAATCCATAAAGGCTACCATTGGGTTGGTTAGCCTAAAGGGCAACACTAAGAATTCATAATGCCCATATCTTGTACGAAAAGTAGTTTTGGTGCATCAAATTCTTTAACTCTCATTTGATAATAACCCAACCTTAAATTGATCTTGGAAAACATAGAGGCATCCTTTAGCTGATCAAATAGGTCATCAATTCTTGGTAGTGGGTACTTGTTCTTGATGGTCACTTTGCTCAACTGTCGGTAATTGATGTATAGCCTCATGGAACCATCTTTCTTCTTTACAAAAAAAGCCCAAAGCTCCCTAGGGTGAAGAACTCGGTTGAATGAAGCCTTTGTTCAACAAGTCTTGAATTTGAGCTTTTAACTCAACTGCTGCCATACGATAAAGTGCAATGGAAACTAAGGCTATTCTAGGTTGCACTTTGATGCCAAATTCTACTTCATGGGTTGAAGGTAAACTCAAAATTTCATCAAGAAAGATATTAGGAAATTCTCATACGATGTCAATGTCTTGTAATTGAGGTTTATCCTTAGCTTCCAATGTCAAAGCATACAATGAAGGATTCCTCGAACTTATAAGGGTGATACTCTTCTTGCCAATGCCTAAGAGAAAAAGCTTTTCCTTAATACAATCTACCCAAGCTTGATGTTCACTAAGCCAATCAAATCCCAGTATAACATCAAATTCCTGAATTGGATGTGCCAATAGATTGGCCGAAAATGGAATCCCTTAAATCATTAAAGGACAATTTTTTGTTAGCGATAGTGACCTAAGGTCTATTTTATGAACATGATATTTTGATTATTGAATTTATTATTATGATAAATTTGCATGCTTTTGTATCCTTGAATATTATTATTCTAAATATCCCTAATCAATTATTATTGTGGGAACAATAATAAGATAAGATTAGTATGAAGTTTGATAGATATTCATAAGATGAATATGTGAATGAGATTCAAATCAAATTCATATATGTATTTGTTGAGAACAAATATTAGGATCAACTTGTCTTAAGATTAATACATGGATTAGAGTTATATATTAATCTTCAAACAATTATGACATTAAATCATTAGACCTGAAATTGCTACGGTTCTCAGCATGATAACTATTATTTTTTGACATAGTCAAACATCATTTTTAATCGGACGATTATAACGGTTATGCTTGAACATAATAAGGAATCATCCAGTGAGATGTGAGTGATTAAGATAGAATTTATCCATCTTAACATAAGAGAGATATCTTTGGGCCCCTCGATGATTGAGACTGAGAAATGCATGGCTGTGCTCAAATGAGTTGATAGAGATCAATGTCATTTGTTTAGTTAGTTCAATTGGGCATCGAGAATCTAAAGATAGAACGATATAAGTTTAACATTTTCCATGCCTTGTATTCTATCAAGATATCGTGAGATAAAAGGATTATGACATAAACTGAATTAAGGTTGTCTCAGATTATGAGCTTTTCATTTAACTTGGGTAGTCATAATGTCTTGCTAGAGGCCACTTATGACTTGTAGAATAAAATGTGATTTTATCTACTACCAACGTTAAATGAACCTATTGGGTCGCACATTAAGAATGGATAGGAATGGTTGTGGTTATTACTCTCAATAATAAACTTAAGATAATGCGGTTATTTTAAATTATATTATTAGAGATTATTTATTCGAATTTAAAAGGTTAAATTCGTAATAGAATATCTTATTTATTTTATTATGTTTTGAAAATAATATAAATAAATAATATTATCAAAAAATCTCATTATCTAGATTTGATTGAATTTAAATTCCTTATCAGATAAGAAATCTATTTTGGAATCTATTATTTATTTATTTTAAATAAATAATATTATTAAATAAATCACTTTATCTAGAGTTGGTTGAATTTGAATTCTTTATAAGATAAAATAATTAATTTTAAATTATAATTTATTTTAAAAAAGTTTTAATTAAATTATAATAGTGAACTCTACCTAACCTTATTCAAGTCATATATATATGTATGTATGCCAAGGGTTTTGAGTTGTATCTAGGGATTTCGAAATAGCCACAAAACTACAAAACTAGATTTTTGAAATCTTGATTGGAACTAGCATTCTGATAGCCAGTTCGTCGTTCATTAGCGTGTGGATACTTGTAGAGGGAGATCGTCTTTCACAAAAGGTAGCTCCTCAACACAACCGGATTCCTGAAAAAAATTAAGGTAATTTTTTATCTCCTCTTCATACATTAATACGATTGCATGAGATCCTAGAAATTATTTATAGGATATTTTTCGCTGCGTTTATATTCCTAATTAGATTAGTCTTTTTCTTATGAAAACCCTACATTCTTGCATACTAAGCTTATGGTGACACATCGCCCAAAGGATTGATTATGGTGATCTTTGATGCTATAGGTTCATAGGACAACTTATATTGCCTAACTAACACGGTACTTATAAATGAATATGTGGAGCCAGGATCAATCAATGCATATATAAAATGTGAATATAATTCAATGGTACTTGCAATGATATCAAGACCATCCTCCTTATTCTTGCTCCTCACATGATAGATCTAGGCAGAGGCCTTTGATTCCGCATATTCGATGTCCTTATTGAGCCGCTAGGTCTCTCTGTAGCTTTTGATAGTCATTGTTTTGATCCCTTGCCTCGGAAATATTGAGAAGGAGATGTGATATTAGTTGGTGCAGTAGTAGACTTGGTAGCATTGAGGGGATAATCTCGGATGAAGTGGCCTTACTTTCCATAGTAGAAAAAAGCTCCCGACTGCTTGCGACATTGCCCTACATGATGCCTATTATGATAGTAGTTGTAGATAAGAGGCCGTGCCTCCTTACCCAAACCACCAGTGCTATCAACTAAGACCCATTTTAGCGTAAGACTGAGTCATAGTCAGTGGCCTTGCAATGTTCCCTGAAGGAGAAGGCTGTGAATAAACATTATGTTTTGGGCCACGATATTTCCCTTTCTAATATGGTTTAGGAGGATGAGAGTTATCTTAAAACCTCTTATCAAACTTGCTCGACCCACTAGTCTTTTGGGTTTTCTCAGTTGCTTCTGTAGCCTTGACCCTGTTCACAAGGTCTTAAAAATCAGTGATGGCCAATACGGTAAACATAGGGCATAGTTCGTCACTAAGCCCAACAATAAACATTCTACATTTCTCCTCCTCCTTCTTGATGTATTCAGCACCATACTTGCAGTACTTGCAGAAGTCATGGATGTACTGCTCAATAGGTCATCCCTCTTGTTTGAGATGAAGGAAGATACTACGCCTCTCTGCGAGATAGAACTCGCTAATGCATTTCTTCCAAAATTCTCAAAGGAAGAACTCCAAAGTCACAGCTTCTTTGGGGGCCGCAAGAATGGTAGTCTCCCACCAATAAAGTGCCTCGTCTGCAAGCAAAGAAAGGGCACATTCCAAGTTGTGCTCACCCCAACATTGTAGCTGCTTATTCAGAATTTTCAATATGCTATCCAACCATTATTCAACAACTTCAAGATTATCATCATCCTGACCAATAAAGGTGTAAGCTCAGTGTTGAGATAGTTTATCAATAGGGGCCTGAGTGTAAGGGATAACAGGTATAGAAGGTTGTGCAGTCTGCTCAAATTTCATTGAGGTCATAAATTGTTTGAACATGTCTGCCATGTTATAGTAGCATTCAGCTTGAGCTGTCTGCACTTTTAACTCTGTGTTTGGTGCAGGAGGGTTCTACGTGGGTTTGGAGGGTCTCCCTTATTAACTCCTCAAAAGTATTGATTTTTACGCTTATTTCACAATGCTTTTGCTTATCTTTAAGTAGTTATGTTAGCATTTAGCTGATAAAATCCATGCATTTGCATAAGGAGTTGGGAGTTATTTTGTTGCCAGTTGAAGGGTTGTTTTACTAGTTTTGATGCAGGACACAGGCAGGCAGGCATGGCAGAAAGGCGCTGGCAAAGAACGCAAGAAAAAACAAGGGAATTGCTTAGTAGCAGTTGACATGGATGGACCAAGCAATGCCAAAGCTCGACTGGCAAAGGATTGATGCATGTTGGCTGGTCAAGGTAGCCATTGGACCTTATACACATCAGCCTTAAGATTCAAACCAGGATAAGAAGATACCGTATCTTATCCCTTCGCGCATTCAAATTTTAAACTCAAGAAGATTATCCTAGGGTTTCCATGCAAGCCTATTTAAAGAAGCTCAAGTCACCACTTGAGGGGATCGAATGGAGGAGGCTACACCATGGTGAACCGAGAGGCGATGTGGTCCGACCAGCTGAGACTGAGAGCTCTAGAGCAACTGAAGGGCTATATCGACAAATCTCCTTCTTGCCTATTCTCTTAGTTTTAGTTTTATTTGAATGGTGATGTTAAGATATGATCATATTTTGTGGATGGACCCCAACCATGAACTAATCTTTTACAGTTGGTTGGGGGATGCTTGCGATGAACACTAAATTTATGTTTGGTTTTCAATAATTCAAAATGCCTTGGCAATGTTTTCTATAAGCTAATACTTAATTTTCTCAAATTCTTTGCCAAACGATAGTTGGCATAGCATGCTTATTGCACCTTAATATCTTAAAATACTTAAGGAGCAATGATCAGTTGCCAGATACTAAGGCAAGACGCTTCGACAGAAGATGTTTAAGTAGATGAACTTACTTCGGGAGCAAGTCCACCCCTTAGGAGTAAAGGTTGACATTTAATTGAGTTAATTATTGAAAAGCTTCACTATAGTCAGATAGGGGTTTATTCATGGTTAACTTAGGGTATTGTCATCGACAAAGGCAATACTTCTTTTAATATGTTCAACAATAAAACCAAGGCATGACATTATTAAAGGCTGGCATAAGTAGCGTGAAATCGGACATCCCTTGTCAACGTTCATCATTTAATTAAACACTTCCATTCTAGATTGTTTTCATTTTTCACTACTTTGTTTTTGATATCTTCAATCGAAAACCCAAATCATTTCAACACGTTCATTTTTCTTGCAAATAAGTAACATTAAGCAAATAAATTCCTGGACAATCCCTATGGATTCGATACTCAGCTTGCTGTTGTATTACTTGCTGACTGTGTATACTTGCACGTATAAGACTCACATTGGCATTGTTTTCTTGCACTTTTACACTAAAAATTCAATTGTTTGCCAAGTGTTAGCAAAAGTCAACAAGTTTTTGGCGTCATTACCAGGGATTGCGATGGAATTTATTGTTTTGATTTTTACTTGTTCCGTTCCTTTTATTATTTCATTTCATTTGTTTATTTTAACTGGTGTATGACCAGAAACCACCCTTTGGTGAAAGATTAGCCATATGACCCAGAAATTGAAAGAACCTTGTAAAGGTTAAAAAGAAAAGCTAGAGAGATAGCACATAGAGGTGATGGAGGAGCTGATGGTAATCCAAACAATTTGGGAAATCCACTAAACCACAATGGGATACCGGTCGCACTTGGTGCCCTAGTCGTTAATGTAGAGGAAGAGAGACATATCCAAGAACACTTGGCACCGAACATAGACAACTTGATGCCAGGACTGGTTGGTCTAAAGGTAAATACACCAAATTTTGAACTTGAACATGTAACGATACAAACACTTTTGAGTGTAGGACAATTTGATGGAGCATCTACAAAAGACCCAAGGCAACACTTGAATCAATTCATGGAAGTTTGACCATTATTTCAGTAGTCTAGAGTGTCAGAAGATACAGTGAAGCTGAAATTATTCACATTTTCCCTAAGATATAGAGCAAAAACGTGGCTTAGTTTCTTGCCACCTAGTTCTGTCACCTCATGGGGAGATCTAGTAAGAAATTTTTGCTGCGATTCCAGCCACCAAAACTCACTACTAAGCAGAGAAGCGAGATCGTTACATTTAGTCAAGCTGATGATGAGACCCTATATGATGCCTAGGAAAGATTCAAGGGCCTATCGAGAAGATGTCCCATGCAAGGATTCCCAAACTAGAGCCAAATGGAGACCTTCTACAATGGACTCAATACTCATACCAGAACTATTGTTGATTCGTTGGAAAATGATTCGCTGCTGGACAAGAATTATATAGAGGCAGTTGGTATCCTTGAAAGGATCTCAACTAATGACTTTGAGTATCCTACTGCCAGACTAGGGATCGAAAATAACACTGGAGGAAAATTAGCACTAGATGAATTAAAATCCATCCACACTGAGATTTCCAATCTTACCAGCATGTTGAGAACTTTGTAAAAGAGTAGAGAATCTCAAGAGATTAAGGCATTGGACCCATTTTGCACCATATGTGGGGAGGACCATTACATGGAAGATTGCCCTGCTAACCCAGAGTTGGTAAATTTTGTTGGCGATTTCAATCGTAATTATAATGCAAACTCCAATACCTACAATGAAGGGTGGAAACAATGACCGAATTTAGCTTGGGGAAATCAAGAGGGGTAATCAACACAATGCCCAGCGTCAGAATAATCCCCAGCGTCAAAGTAGAACTATTGAGCAAGGATTCCATTAGAATGCTATGCCACATAGGGCACAAGGCAATTTTTGTGTAAGAAAAATAAACAACCAGGGGACTTTGACAGAATATATAGAGAGGAATGATGCGACTGTTCAGAGTTTGGCAGCATCTATGCAGAACTTGGAGATTCAGATTGGACAGATTGCCAAAGCACTTAGCAATCGACCCCGAGGGGCATTGCCAAGCGATAGAGTTGATGCTCGGTAGAGAGGAGTGGAAAACAATGCAAGGCTGAGATACCTAACACGTAGTCACCAATTACCAAGAGAAAGGACCAGCATATAAACAAAAAAAAGTAGAGATGAAAGAAGTAGGCGAAAGTGATGCCATACTGTAATCACTCATTTTTATCTGGTGTATAAAGTATTATGTTAATCTACTTTAGTTTATTAGTTAATATATTATCATTGCATGTATACGTATTATATTATGTATTCATTACTATACGTGTGATTAATGTGTAGGTAAATCATGGATATGAGTATATATGCATGTATGTTGGTATATTATGTTAATGTGTTACATATATTAACGTTTGCATGAATATATTAAGTAATATGCGTGTATGTGTGCATACGTGTGGGTGTTTGCAGGTGTATATCAATTTGTATGTATTATATGTGTATGTATGCATATAGTATTATTATTACTACTATTATTATTACTATTATTATTAATACTATTGGGCTGAAATTAAAATAAGATAAAAGGTACATTAAAATCCAACATGGATATTCAGCCCTTAATTACAAGACCCAAGCTTTATTATACATGGCCCATTCGGCCAAACCAGCCCACACCCTAAAAAAACCCTAACCCGTATCAAATATTGAACCCTAATGCTCTCTTTATCATGCGCAACTATACGAGGGCCGTTGGATCAGATCTGGATCCAACGGCCACGATGGAAGCATAAAGACTCCTCATCTACCGCGTGAAGTCCACGTGCGGGCTGTTGGATTCCCCACTCGCGCGTGTAACAAAATGAATGGACGTAATCGGGCAGATTCATCTGAAGGCCTCCAACGGACACCATTTCATTTTGGTCGCCATAGACTATTTCACTAAGTGGGTAGAGGCAGCGTCTTACGCCAACATCACAAGGACTACAGTATGTAAGTTCCTAAAGAAGGAGATTATTTGTCGATACGGATTGCCAGAAAGGGTCATCACCGACAACGCTTCCAATCTGAATAACAAAATGATGACGGACGTGTGCACTCAATTCAAGATAACACACCATAATTCCACAGTCTATCGTCCTAAAATGAATGGGGCAGTGGAAGCAGCAAACAAGAACATAAAGAAGATCATAGCAAAGACGATGGATACCTACAGAGATTGGCATGAGAAGTTGCCATTCGCCCTTTTCGCCTATAGGACGTCCGTTCGCACATCAACAGAGGCAACACCCTACTCCTTGGTGTATGGTGCCGAAGCAGTACTCCCCATCGAGGTAGAGATCTCGTCTCTCTGGGTCTTAAATGAATTAAAATTGGAAGAAGCTGAATGGGTCCAGGCTCGACCAGATAAATCTCATTGATAAAAAGAGACTAAAGGCCATTTGTCATGGTCAGATGTACCAAAAGCGGATGATGCAGGCATACAACAAAAAGGTGCGCCCAAGAGAATTCAGAGAGGGGGATCTGGTGCTCAAGAAGATCCTCCTGATTCAGAAAGATTCTCGAGGAAAGTGGATGCCCAACTGGGAAGGGCCGTACGTGGAAAAAAGGGCCTTCTCAGGAGGAGCCCTAATCTTAACAGAAATGGATGGAGACGAGCTAAAAAACCCTATAAATTCTGATGTTGTTAAGAAATACTATGTTTGAAAAAAAAAGAAAAAAAAAGAAAAAGAAAAAAAGAACAAAAATGGAGAGCTTAGGGCGAAAACCCAAAATTGGGCATCTTGAAGCAAAGGGAGGACCCGAGTTGAAAACCCGTAAAGGGTGGCTCGGATAAATTGAAAGGTTGGATATCCGAAGAGAAGGGTTATCCCCATGAACACTGTGAAGAGGGAGCTTCAGGCAAAAGATTCTACGCCGGTTGACAGGATCATGTATCATTCATACCGAAGATAATGAGGGATCTTGTATTTCATATTTAGCTTTTCTTCTTTCTCATGTGTGTCATAACTCTTTTAAAATATTCCAAACCCTTAATCGTAATAAAATCTTGTTTTTGAGCATCCATTCCTTGCCTTCTTGTTAATTTCAGGCAAATAAGCTAACATAGGCTTATGGTGAAACAAGAGATTTCTGAGCATTACTGTGATCTAACCTTAAAGGTGCAGGTGATTAGAAAACAATGTTAACTTTGCCCTCTAGCTCCCTACATAACGGCCGTTGATAGGGAGGGCGGAAGGCTTCAAACAACCGGATAGGATGACCAATGGTGTATGCCCTGCTTATTTAAAGAAAGCATGCAAGAGAGATCTCCCAGGTGAAAACCCAGAAGGGCACCCCTCAAAAAAAACTCTAAAGCGAAAACCTGAAAGGGCACTTTAGAACCCCAAGTCAGAAATTGAGAAAAAGAAAGGTTGGAATGGTTGAACCCGATAGTGAAATGGGGTATCGCCGACCATAAAAAGGGAGAAATTGAACAACGTGAAGTCGAGATCGACTAAGGACTAAAGCAAGCCCACCAAGATATTGACACTCATGCATCATGAATAGTTAGACATCACTAGGATTAGGAGCATGTCAATTCATTTGCCATAGCATTTTGTTTTATCTTAGACATGTATCTATGGATTCAAAGAGACATCGGTAGCCATTATGGTGTGAATCCCAAATGTGAAGATGAAGGTTCTACATACAAAAGGCCTATGTTTCCAAGCGCCTGCAGAGAGAGGTTCTATATAGGAAGAATCCACCGCTCCGAGGCTTCAGAAGCTGAAAGTTTTATATAGGAAGGACTTGCAGCTCCTGGGTGAAGACCAAAAGTTCTATATAGGAAGAACTCCCAGCCGAAGGAATTCACCCATGACACACAAGGTCATATAGGAAAACCTGTTGTGTCTGAAAGCGAAGAGTCTTATATAGGAAGGGCTCTGAGCTTCACTGTTTTAGAGTAAAAGATTCTATATAGGAAGAATCCGTAGCTCCAAGATTTCAGAAGCTGGAAGTTTTATATAGGAAAGGCTTGCAACTCCAGGGTGAAGACTAGCAGTTCTATATAGGAAGAACTCCCAGCCGAAGGAATTCACCCATGACACACAAGGTTATATAGGAAAACCTGTTGTGTCTGAAAGCGAAGAGTCTTATATAGGAAGGGCTCGAGCTTCTTTGTCTTAGAGTAAAAGATTCTATAAAGGAAGGATCCGCAGCTCCAAGATTTGAAGCTGAAAGAAAGTTTTATAGGAAAGGCTTGCGGCTCGTGGTGAAGACTACTTGATTTTATATAGGAAGAACTCCCACCGAAGGAATTCACCCACGACACAAAAGGTTTTATATAGGAAAACCCATTTGTGTTAAAGGTGAAGAGTACTATATAGGAAGGGCTCTGAGCTTTATTGTCTTAGAGTGAAATGTTCTATATAGGAAGAACATGTAGATTCGAGATTTCAGAAGCTAAAAATTCTATATAGTAAGGATTGGCAGCTCCTAGGTTTGAAGACTATTAGTTCTATACAGGAGGAACTCTCAGTCAGAAGAACCCATCATCCAGGGTACGAAGGTTTTTTGAGTAGGAAAAACCAGCCGCGTTGAAGGCAAAGAGTCCTATATAGGAAGGACTTCAAGCCTTATCGTCTCAGAGTGAAAAGTTCTATATAGGAGGGACTCATAACTCGAGGCTTCAGAATGAAGGGTTCTATGTAGAAAGAGCCTATAACTCCAAGATCGGAAGGTGACGAAGCTCTATATAGGGAGAACTTACAAGCCTGAAGATTCAGCTAAGGAAAAGCGGAGAGTTCCAGAATAGCACGTGATTCCGAAGCTACAAACATGAAAGTCAGATAAAAATGAGTGCTTATAATCTTTGTTTTTTTCTCGTTTTACAAGAACAAGCAAAGAGGGGCAACTGTAATCACTCATTTTTATCTGGTGTATAAAGTATTATGTTAATCTACTTTAGTTTATTAGTTAATATATTATCATTGCATGTATAAGTATTATATTATGTATTCATTACTATACGTGTGATTAATGTGTACGTAAATCATGGGTATGAGTATATATGCATGTATGTTGGTATATTATGTTAATGTGTTACATATATTAACGTTTGCATGAATATATTAAGTAATATGCGTGTATGTTTGCATACGTGTGGGTGTTTGCAGGTGTATATCAATTTGTATGTATTATATGTGTATGTATGCATACAGTATTATTATTACTACTATTATTATTACTATTATTATTAATACTATTGGGCTGAAATTAAAATAAGATAAAAGGTACATTAAAATCCAACATGGATATTCAGCCCTTAATTACAAGACCCAAGCTTGATTATACATGGCCCATTCGGCCAAACCAGCCCACACCCTAAAAAAACCCTAACCCGTATCAAATATTGAACCCTAATGCTCTCTTTATCATGTGCAGCTACACGAGGGCCGTTGGATCAGATCTGGATCCAACGGCCACGATGGAAGCACAAAGACTCCTCATCTACCGCGTGAAGTCCATGCATGGGCTGTTGGATTCCCCACTCGCGCATGTGAGACGTGCAAGACCGGTCATCTTCTTCAGGCCACATAGCGCGATCCCGGACCACTACATCATTTCCGAGGCCTCATCTCAGCCATCTGATCATCGAGCAGTCCTAGCCATTGGACCATATCTGATCCAACAGATAGGAACGATTCTGGCAGTAATAATCGCTCACCTCCCGAGATGCCAGTCTGCGCAGCCGAACGGTCACTTCCACCATGCCGCTCCCCATGCCGGCCGTACCAACCACCAAGTATGGCCGAACATGCCAAAGATGCAAAGACAGAAAGGCATCAGAAAATCAAATCAAAAAAGAAGATATCTTATGTACTAGTCTAAAAAATAGAGAGAAGGCAGAGAGATATATGTAACTCAAAAAAACGAAAAGAGGGAGTTCAGTTGGAATCCATTTTTCAGAAATACAAAAAAGTCTCATCCTTTCGTTCTTTTCTCAAACTTACAGAGATCATACAAAGGTATCCATCCATCTTGAATGTTGCATTCATGTACGTGTTCTAAAAATAACAAAGGAAAAGGAGTGTGAGGTTTTACCTTCGGTGGTCAGTTCCTCTACCGGCAACAAGCCTTAATCTGGTGAGCCGGCTAAAAGGGGAAGATGTTCCTTCGGTCTCGATAAAAAATATATACGGTTTTCGCTTCGTATTTTCTTAGATCTAGGACAAAGAGGAGTTTTTTCTTCAAATCCAAGTTCGGATTCGAGTTTAGGTTGAAGTAAGGTTCATTTTGGTGTTTTTTTTTGTGTTCGTCGGCACCGGCTAGCGGCGGCCGGTGGCAGATAGGACGGTTGGCCCCCGGTTTCTGGGTTTATCACAGGTTCAGGGGAAGGGTTGAGAGAAAATGAAAAGGCTGGGTTATTATAAAATCGATTTTGAAAGAAAATGAGGAAAAGTTTGAGTCTGGGCCGAAAAAAAAGGTTTTATAGGTGTTTTTATTTTGTGAAATGGTGAAATTCTGTAATAAATCCCCCCGCGTTTTCAATATTTTCATTTTTGTCTCGCCACAGGGGATATTTACAACTCTGGTCCTCCTCATATTTCGAAATCTCGCAATCCAACCCCCAGATTAAACTGAATCAGTTTTTAAATGGTGAAATTACCTCACTAGTCACTCCGCGTTTTCAAACTTTCCATTTCGAGCTTGCCGCATGGGTTTTTACAACTTTAGTCCCTTTAAGTTTAACTCGGTTTATAATTAAATCATAAAATGTATTCTTTTATTTGTTGTTTCTGCCCGTTTGTTTTCCATTTATTTTATTTTAGTCTTTTTCTGTGTTTCAAGTAATTGTGCCATTTAACTTTCATTATGTTCTGGGCATGTTGGTACTGTTTTTAGCATGTTTCTACGTTCTTTTATGATATAAATTTAGTTGGTGATATCATGCCTTTCTGTGCTTTAATTCATTTGTGCATCGTACCTGTATATGTATATTTTAGGTGTTGTCTTAGTTTCTTTGCATGTAACATGTCTTTGTATGTTAACATGGACTTCTATGCCCTTTCTTATTTTTAGGCTACATATTAGTGTGTTTTATTTTGTCATATATAATACCATGTTTTTATTTTATGTATGTAAGTTACATCACGTGTCAAATACTAAATACATGCTCGTTTTTTCTTGGATTTATTAGTACCGTGACATATTATATGTATGTCATATATATTTTGCATTGTTGTTTTCTTTATGTGTTCAAGCATGTTGTAATCAATTATTTATTTTTTGGAAGTTTTTTTTCTTTTTGGGGTTTATGTTGTTGCTCTGTTTTTTACCTGATATGATATGTTTTGTTGCTCATGTATTTCATTTTCATCTAATATTATGATATCCATGTTTTAGGTTTTTAGTACCATGTTAAAGTGAATGTTTATCTGTTTATAATTTGTTTTGGTTAAGTTTGCATAATGGAATATAAATTGTCAATGCGGTGCCCTTTTATCCGAGCGTAAATGGGGCCAGTATCAAGCGTAGTGATAGTGGTTGGTCGTTTACTCTCGGATAACAGGGCCTTTAAAATTTACTCGCAATTATAATCAAATTTTAAACTAATCGCCACTTTAATCCGGAAAGTCTAATATTAATGAAGCGGTAATTATTAAAGTACCAATTTTGGGCGGTGTGGGGGTGCTAATCCTTCCCCATCCGTAACCGACTCCCGAACCCAATAGTTTTTTAAATCTCTGGTTTTATGGTGTTCGGCCTACCTAAGTGGCCGGTGGCGACTCCAATTTTTATAAAATGCATTTTTAAACCCCCACGGAATAAACGTTTTATATCCGAAAAATCACAAACACTTCGAAAATCCATTTTTAGCGGAAAAAGGACATCGCTACACTTACCTCAGTCGGATGCCAGCCGTCTCTTGGCAAAGCCAACATAGTTAGCATTAGCTTACCCACCTCCACCATTTCCACAAAGATTACAGAAGCACAAGCAAGATCAGCAATTTAAGTGATTCTTGGAAGTTCTTAAGTAGTTGCAGATCAATATATCGTTAGTAGAAGCTCTTGAGAAGATGCCCAATTACGTTAAATTCATGAAGGATATTCTGTCTAAAAAAGGAAATTGGGTGATTTTGAGACTGTAGCTCTCACTGAGGGATGCAGTGCAATGATACTCAATCGCTTACCACCTAAGCTAAAAGATTTGGGAATTTTTACTATTCCTTGTACCATTGGCAATAGATTCATGGTAAAGCATTTTATGATTTAGGAGCTAGCATCAATTTGATGCCACTGTCTATTTTTAAAAAGCTCGGCATTGAAGCAAGACCTACCATCGTAACACTTTAGTTGGCAGACCGATCTTTTGCACATCCTAAGGGTAAGATAGAGGATGTGCGTTGGTAAAGGTAGATAAATTTATATTTCCAGCTTATTTTATCATTTTAGATTATGAGGCAGACATGAATATCTCGATCATATTGGGTAAACCATTCCTTTCCATAGGTAGAGCTTTAATTGATGTTCATAAAGGTGTATTGACTATGCGCATGAATGACCAACATGTTACGTTTAATGTATTTCAAGCTCTTAAATGTGCAGATGAACCAGAGGAATGCCAAGTTGATGAGATAATAGAGTCCATTTTCACTATGGATGTGGCACATTGTGCCAAGACACGAAAGATGATGCCAGAGAACAGGTTGATGAAATTAAGGTGAATGAAGACACTGAAAGACCAACGTTGGAGAATAAAGTTGCTAATTACTTTGTTCAGTCAGAACCATTGGAACTGGTGGGTAGAAAAATCAAGGCAACTGAACCATTTGTCGAGGAGCCACCAGAGTTGGAACTGAAACCATTGCCAGACCACCTCCAATATGCTTACTTAGGTAAACACTCTACTTTTCCAGTAATCATTGATGTTGATCTATCTAATGATCAAGAGGAGAGATTGATGGAAATATTAAGAAAATACAAGCAAGCTCTGGGATGGACCTTGGCTGATATCCGAGGTATAAGCCCCACTATTTGCATGCATAAAATAATCATGGAGGAATATCATGGCAAAACAATTGAGGGCCAGATAAGACTAAGTGTGAGCATGAAAGAAGTGGTTCAGAAAGAAATTATCAATTGGCTAGATGCCAGGATAATCTATCTTATTTCTGATAGCTCATGGGTTAGCCCAATGCATTGTGTGCCAAAGAAATGTGGCATGATCGTAGTTCAAAATAGCAAGGATGAGTTGATCCCTCCCAGGACTATTACTGGGTAGAGAGTATGCATGGATTATAGGAAGCTGAATAATGCCACCAAGAAAGATCACTTTCCCCTGCCTTTCAACGACCAAATGTTGGATAGGCTAGCAGGTAAAATATACTATTGCTTTCTAGATGGATATTCAGGGTATAATCAGATTGCCATCGCTTCAGGGGATCAGGAGAAAACCACATTCACTTGTCCATATGGAACATTCGCCTTTAGGAGAATGCCCTTTGGACTGTGTAATGCTCCGACAATATTCCAACGATGTATGATGTATATTTTCTTTGACATGATTGAGAAAACCTAGAAGTTTTCATGGATGATTTCTCACTATTTGGCAAAACATTCGAGGAGTGCCTTCAGAGTCTAGAGCTTGTTTAGAGGAGATGATTGAGTCTAACCTAGTCTTGAACTAGGAAAAATACCATTTCATGGTGAAGAAAGACATAGTACTCAGTTACAGAGTAACCAAGAGAGGGGTAGAAGTGGACAAAGCAAAGGTTGAGGTAATCAAACAATTGCCACCACCTACAAGTGTAAAAGGTATCAGAAGTTTTTTAGGACATGCGTTCTTTTATCGTCGGTTCATTAAAGATTTCTCAAAAATTTCTAAACATTTATGCTTGCTTTTATAACAAAATACCACCTTTGAGTTTAATGATTCTTGTTTAAAAGTGTTTCAGGAACTTAATGATAGATTGATTAATGCCCTTATAGTCATGGCATTAGATTATAATAAGCCTTTTGAGCTCATGTGCGATGCCAACGATTATGCCATTGGAACTGTGTTAAGACAAAGGCTTGGCAAGGTTTTCCATATCATTTACTATGCCAGTTGGACATTGAATGAAGCCCAACTCAACTACACCACTACCGAGAAAGAGTTTCTCGTGGTTGTATTTGCATTCGATAAATTCAGATTTTACTTAGTAGGTAACAAAGTTGTGGTGTATATAGATCAATCAGTATTAAAATATATCTTGGCAAAAAAGGATGCCAAGAACAGACTAATTCGATGGATGCTTTTGCTACAAGAATTTGATCTCAAGATTAGAAATAAGAAGGGGAGTGAGAACTTGGTAGCTGACCATTTATCATGGTTAGAGCATCACCTTGAGGAAAAGAGAGCCCTAACCATTAGAGATGAATTTCCCGATGAATATCTACTTGTAGTCGATTCTTTGCCATGGTACACTAACATAGTTAATTATATGGTAAGCAATATTTTGTCACCGAATATGGCGAGTAGTGCCAAGAAAGGTTTCTTGCACAATGTTCGGTAGTATTATTAGGATGAGCCAATTTTGTTCAAGTAATGTGCCGAGTAAGTGATCCGTCGATGTGTGCTAGAAGAGGAGCAACATGATATTTTACAATTATGTTATGCAACACCGTATGGAGGACACTTTGCTGGAATGAAAACCGTTGTCAAGGTGTTACACTCTGGATTCTTTTAGCCTACGCTATTTAAAGATGCTCATTACTTTGCCAAGGCATGTGATCGATGCCAGCGGATGGGTAACATCTCTAGCAGACATTAATTGCCGCTTTAGAATATTATGCAGTGGAGTTATTCGATGTATGGGGAATAGACTTTATGGGTCCCTTCTCTCCCTTATTCGGGAACATATATATCCTTGTGGCTATTGACTATGTTTCAAAATGGGTAGACGCAGTAGCTCTGCCAACAAACGATGCCAAGGCTATTGCCAAATTCCTTCATAAGAATATCTTTATTAGATATGGTGCCCCAAGAGCCATCATTCATGATGAAGGAACATATTTTAAGTGCAATTTAATCTTTAAAGCTCTATGCAGGTACGCGGTCCAACAACGTATTGCCACCGCTTACCATGCCCAAACAAATGGACAAGCAGAGATCTTAAATAAAAAGATCAAGAACATTCTGGAAAAAACTGTAAATTCGACAAGGAGGGACTGGTCTTTGAGATTAGATGATTCCTTGTGGGCTTATAGAACAGTCTTTAAAACTCCATTGGGAACTTCTCCTTATAGGCTTGTGTTTGGGAAGGCATGTCACTTGCCAGTGGAATTAGAGTATAGAGCGTATTGGGCAATCAAAAAGCTCAACATGGAGTGGAGGGTTGCTGGTGCAAAATGTTTATTAGACATAAATGAATTAGAAGAGTTTAGAACGCATGCTTATGAGAATGCCAGACTCTACAAAGAAAGAACAAAATAATGGCATAACAATAGGATATTGCCAAGACAATTTGAAGTAGGCCAACATGTCTTGTTGTTTAACTCGAGGCTAAAGTTGTTTCTGGTTAAGCTCAAGTCTAGATGGTCATGACCCTTTGAAGTTGTGAAACCATATGCTCATGGAGCAGTTGATATCAAGGATTTGAAAATGGGAACAATTTTCAAAGTAAATGGCCAAAGATTGAAGCACTACTTGGAAGGCACTCACGATGATGCCAAGGAGATTATCCTCTTGGAAGAGGTTCTATGAACGTCATCGTCATGGTTTGATTTTTGTATATATTAGGTTAGATGTTTTTATTTTTTGGTATTTTTCATTTATTTTATTTTCTTTTATTTTTTTCTCTTTTGTTGTGTTGAAAGGTTTTGTTGAGTGGATATAGAAATTTATTGTCAGGTAGAATGCCAAGGAAGAGGACTGGCATGAGGCGAAATAAACAATTCAAAGAATAGTTTTATCTTAACCGCCCAAGGGTTGATGAGGTCGGCCCAAGAAAGAAGGAACCCTTCTTTGCTAAATTTTACCCTAGCCACCCAAAAGGTGAAAATTTGAAATTCAAATTTTAACCTAATCACCTAATCACTTTATCTCTTTCTTGACGTCTTATCACTTTATCTCTTATCACATCACAACTTATTTTCCCCAAGCACTCTAATCTCTTATCATCATCCCTACTCAACCAACCAAATTAAGAACACCATTTAGAACACTCAACCATTTTACTCCTCCATTTACTTAAACCCTAACCGAACCTTAGCTAAAGACTTTTCACTCTTCATTCCATTATCTTTATCAAGAAAGAGAAGCAAGATTTAAATCCATGTCTTCAAAACAACCACTCGAGTACTCAAGAAATTTTCATGGCATTATCTTTAACACCCTTCAAAATCTTTTTCAATGAAGATATCCGCAAAAAGTATGAGGAGAATTTCACATCAAGAACCTTTTGCTATGAGGAGGGTTTTGAGTTCAAGAATGAGCCCAACTTGGGCTATTCCCCGGAGTTTGTCAGGGTGATAAAGACACATAAATGGGAGAAATTCTTCCAACCACCAGGGGAAGTTCATGCCAATGTTGTTCGAGAATTCTATGCTCATCTTACTACCAAAGACTCACCCTTTTTGATGGTGCGAGGTAAGTGTTTTCATTTTGATGAAGGTTATATAAATGATATATTTTCTTTGGATGGAATAGAGGATGAACACACCAAGTTTGCTGAATCTTTGGACGATGCTAAGAGGAAGACGATGTTGAAGGAGTTGTGTGAGGCCGACACCCAATGGAACTTGTCATCAAAAGGACACTGGACGGTGAAGCGATTGGCATTAAAATCTTAGTCATGGGACTAGAATCACTTTTTAAGGCAAACTTGATGTTGATTGCCCATAATGAGACAGTTTCGGAGGAAAGATTGGCACTATTGCACTTTATCATGACTGACCGCAAGATTAATGTTGGGCGACTTATCATCAAAGAAACTTTTAAGTGTGCTAGTAAGAGCAATGGAAGTTTACTTTTTCCCTTTCTAATGCCACAGCTCAATTTAGATAACACTCAAAAGAGTAAGGGGACCATCATTTTAACCCCCTTAACTTGGTCTAATCGCAAGACCGAATCGAGCGAGTTACATTTAAACGGTCCATTTTTTATTTTATCTTATCTAAATGTATCAATTAGTCCTAAGGTGAACATGCTGGTTATGGTGAAGACTACAACTCAATCGGGCATTGAATTGACATCCAATTGTTTGATTTTGCAACATAGGGACTAAAACATAATTTTAGCTAATTAGGAGTACTTATGTGGAATTAAAGTTACCAATCCTTAATTAGTCATATTTCATTCTTTCAGGTTAATTACAACTTAAACTAACCATCCAAACTCATTTAATTGCATATACAAGAAATAGGGACCAAAATGCAAAGAAAACAAACTTTAGGAAGCTTCTTAACTAAAATAACTACTTGCATACTGGTACAGGTGCAATCCTTTTCGATACATGATAAAATACAATGGTGTACTGATACGGTCCTCAAGCGTATCGGTACAAGTATGTGATCTCAAAAAATTAGAATTCTAGTAGCAAAAGACTATATCGATACGGCAACCCTTGTACCGAAACCATGCTAAATTTCTAGCTATGCATACCGATACGGTTACCAGGCGTATCGGTACACCTAGGCATTTTTTCCCAGATTGAGCCAAGATAGGTCCCCGCGTACCGATCCCCTAAGGACCCGTATCGGTACGGACAGACCTCTAATGACCTCTTGGTCCAACATATGACACTTTGGCTCAATCTAACATAACCCGAACATCATCCAAACATCATAGGACTTCACAAACACCAAATTTTCAAACATGGCAGCATGATAGAGCAACATTCACAACATGGCATATTCAAGATGCTTCCCTATAGGCATGATCTCTACCTAAGCATGCATGTTGTTCCCAACCCCTCAAAACCAAAATTTAAGCTTCTTATGAGTATAAAACATCATATCGAGCTTATACAAATAGGGATTCCTCATAATAAACCTCCCAAAAATATCTTGGTCAAATTGCATTTTATTACTACTTAGTCTATATAAAATCATACTTTGAAAAGTCACAACTCTTAGATCCTTTCTTGTACCGTTGCTATCCGAGTGGTCTATTTCTCTGCATTGATGAGAAAAGAGAGCGTAAGCTATAATCTTAGTAATGGATTTGCAAAAACACTCATCAATGCAATGTAAAACCATTTTAGTTCAACCCAAATCTACTTGTTCAAGGCAAAATCATCTCATGCTTCAACAATCTCTTTCAAATGCACATTTAAAAGCATTTACAACACACTTATCATGGATTTCATCTCTACCTAAATTTAAGCTTCAATTTCCAAAATCTCTATGTACAATGTAATACACAAAAATAGGCTTGGTAGTAAGTTACTACTTTAAATACAATCTAATTGACTTGTATCATTATTATCTAGAATTAATTAAGGGTCTAGGACCAAATTGAAAGAAAAAGAAAGAAAATATAGCTTTTGTATAATGGACTAAACCGAAATAAATGGAAAAATGGGGGCTTGCATGCTAAGAAAGAAATAATTAATGGTTGTTACACATGTCTTTAATAATTTTACAGATGTGTAAAGGGGAAGAGTGAGTGACGGTATGTGGCAATAAAAGAAAGATGATACTCTTCATCATCTTCATGAACCGAGCTATTGAAATTCTAGAGAGGGAGGGAGTCTTGGGGGAAAGCTTAACAATTTTTGCTCCATCCTTGATCATTTCTTCTTGTGATCGAGTAAACTAGGGAAGAAGGTGATTATACTCTCCTTATCTTTTAATTTAATCCCTAAATTGAGTAAGTAAGTGGTCTGTTCGAATGGTACAAGTAATGAATAATTGTGCATTTGTAATCTTGTATAAATTTGGACAGTTTTGAGTCTATTAGAACCATGTTGGAATGCTTGATTATATATGTTTTTACATGTAAAATTCTGGACAGTTTTGAGTATATTAGAACCATGTTGGAATGCTTAATTATATATGTTTTTACATGTAAAATTCTGGACAGTTTTGAGTATATTAGAACCATGTTGGAATGCTTGATTGTATATGTTTTTACATATAAAATTCTGGACAATTTTGAGTATATTAGAACCATGTTGGAATGCTTGATTGTGTTGGGATGCTTGATTGTATATGTTTTTACATGTAAAATTCTGGACAGTTTTGAGTATATTAGAACCATGTTGGAATGCTTGATTGTATATGTTTTTACATGTAAAATTCTGGACAGTTTTGAGTATATTAGACCATGTTGGAATGCTTGATTATATATGTTTTTACATGTAAAATTCTGGGCAGATTTGGATGTATTAGAACCATGTTAAAATGCTTGATTTCATATATGCTTATACATATTAAGTGGACTGTTTTGATATGAAATTATATGTATATGTCAAAGTGGACTGTTTTGATATAAACATGTGATTAAGTGGACTGTTTTGATATGAAATTGTTGAGATATTTATTTTGATATAACAAAGTGAAAAATATTTTTGGACTTGAACAAATATTGCAAAAACAATTTAAAGTCCATTTAATTTGAAAAATATGTTTGAAAGTTTTTAAAAGTGTTTTTGACTCAAATATATATTTTCAAGTAATTTAAAAGTCCCCAACGGCTAGTTTTTCATTCCACACTATAAATACAAGCCAAAGACACTTGAAGAAGAAGTAGAGAGAATATATCCAAGCATGTTGATCAAGAGAATTTGAGTCCAATTCTTATTTCTTCATATTCTAGAGAGTGCTTATTTGTATATCTTTTGTACTCTTTTTAGTGAGATTAATCTTTGTAAACACCCACCTTTGTGAGGTATTAAGTTTACCAATCAAATCCCTTGTATAAGGAGAGGTTCTAGTTTAGCCTTAGACAAAAACTAGAGTTGGTTCTATCTTAGCCAAGAAAAAATGATAAGGTTGTAAAGGTTGCCTCCTAAGCCTTGAAAAGGGGAAGAATTCATAGTGAATTGGAAAATCCTTAGTTGTGTGCTAAGGTAGTGGATGTAGGCTTTGGTTAGAAAGCCTAACCACTCCAAAATCCTCGTGCATTTTGTCCAATCTTTTATCGGTTTTAGCAAATTCAACCAAACATCAAAAACAAACCTCTTGAAGGTAATCAAAGATCGATTCAAGCGTGATACAAATCCTTTCAATTGGTATCAGAGCCTCGTCTCCATTGAAGGACCAACATCCAGAGTAAAGACCATTTGCTCGAAATCTACCATTCAAGAAAATGGCAAGATTTGAAGAAGACTGCTCCATCTCATGTCCTTCACTCTTCAAAGGAGAAACATACTCCCAATGGAGCAACATCATGAAGTATTTCATCAAATCTCTCAATTTTGAGGTTTGGGATATCATTGAAGATGGATACTTAGAAGCTCCTAAGAAGAAGAAGAAGCAAAGGAGTACAAATGACACGAAGGCAAAGCTAAACGCAAAGGCGATGCACACTCTTCTTTGTGGCCTCAATAAAGACGTTTCCAAGAAAGTCTCCACTGGCAAAAGTGCAAAAGAAATTTGGGAGAAGCTTGAGAAGCTCTATGGCAACAAGAAGGGAGAAAAGAAAGATGATGATCAATCATGTGCAAACCTTCTCTCCAATCCAAAGGTGGATGGTGTTTTGGCTCTCGATGAGCCCGAGGTATCTTCTAACTCAAGTGAATTAAATTCATATACATTTGACGAGTTACAAGATGCTTTCGATGAATTATTTTTGGAATTTGAGACCATGAATTCCAAATTTAAGAAAATGATTTCTAAACTTGAATTTGAAAACAATTTTCTTTTGAAAACAAAATTGGATTTTGAAAACCAAAATGAAATTTTGAAAAATGATTTAGAGTTTTCAAAAACAAGCAATGGAGTTTTAGAAAAAGAAAATCTTGATTTGAAAGTTAAGCTTGAAAGCTTAACAAAAGAAAAAGAAATTATTTTTAATAATTCATCTTGTCACATAATGGCAAAATGCTCACATTGCCATTATCATGATCATTCTTTGCATACTTGTCCTATAAAGAAAAGAAAAACTTATAGGATTAGACAAGTATGGGTTCCTAAGGGAACTAGGGACATTGAAATTAATGTAAATGGATCCAAAGCAATTTGGATACCAAAATCCAGTGAATGTCTCTTGTATGTGTGTTGGAGCAATGTCAAGCAAAGCAAAGATATAGAAATGCTCTAGTCACACAAATGAAGAAGATAACCTCTATACTAATTCTTTATTTATTTGGTTATCTATTCTTTTTTAAAGTCTTGGATAAAATGAATTTCATATGTTCTTAATTTGATTTTATCTTGAAATTCAATGTCTTTTAAGTATCAAGCATTTGAGCTAAATTTATTAAAATGGAATGCTTTGTTTAAGGGGGAGCTTTTGATTTTAAAAAAATATATATCTTATCTCCATTTTTATTTTACACCAACAATTGGTATGTTTATCAATTGGTACTTCAATTTTTCAACATTTGGTGTTTTGAACTTAATGAGATTTCAAACTTTGTTTATAATTATTTTTTATATAACAAAAAGGGGGAGAGATAGGTTTGAAAATTTCAATTTCGAAAAGAAAAATGGGGAGTCTTAAATATTTTTCACAAATATTTTCTTTTTCTAAAATTATTTTCCTAAGGGGGAGCAATCTCAAAAATATTTTTTCAAATGTTTTCGTTATATCAAAAAGGGGGAGATTGTTGAGATTTTTATTTTGATATAAAAAAGTGAAAAATATTTTTTGACTTAAACAAATATTGCAAAAACAATTTAAAGTCCATTTAATTTGAAAAATATGTTTGAAAGTTTTTAAATGTGTTTTTGACTCAAATATATATTTTCAAGTAATTTAAAAGTCCCCAACGGCTAGTTTTCTAACGGTAGTTTTTCATTCCACACTATAAATACAAGCCAAAAAAACTTGAAGAAGAAGTAGAGAGAATATATCCAAGCATGTTGATCAAGAGAATTTGAGTCCAATTCTTATTTCTTCATTTCTCTTGTACATATTCTAGAGAGTGCTTATTTGTATATCTTTTGTACTCTTTTTAGTGAGCTTAATATTTGTAAACACCCACATTTGTGAGGTATTAAGTTTACCAATCAAATCCCTTGTAAAAGGAGAGGTTCTAGTTTAGCCTTAGACAAAAACTAGAGTTGGTTCTATCTTAGCCAAAGAAAAAGATAAGGTTGTAAAGGTTGCCTCCTAAGCCTTGAAAAGGGGAAAAATTCATAGTGAATTGGAAAATCCTTAGTTGTGTGCTAAGGTAGTGGATGTAGGCTTTGGTTAGAAAGATGAACCACTCTAAAATCCTTGTACATTTTGTCCAATCTTTTATCAGTTTTAGCCAATTCAACCAAACATCAAAAACAAACCTCTTGACGGTAATCGGAGATCGATTCGAGCATGCTACAAATCCTTTCAGAAATTATGTAAGTTGGATTGATTTGTGTAAAAATGAAAAGTTATGGACTATTTTGAATATATACATAGCCATAATAAGAGTTGTTTGATATATCTAAGTATGTAAGTTAATGTATGGACTGTTTTACACTAATATAAAATTAGTGAACTGTTTGTAAATCCGAAAATTAGGACTACTTTGTATAAGTTAAGTGACTAATTGTCTAGTTAATATGTTACATTTATAATCTTGGTGACAATATTCATCTTTAATCAATAGATTGAAATGGGTTTTAATAACTTATTATTTTGTTGAGGTACATACTATGATAAGAGGAGTAGAAGAAATAAGTGATTGAGAAGTAGGATGTGGTTGTGGTTCAGGTATTCCATAACTTTGGAATATCAGGTGAGTGTAGTTATAATTGTCTCGGATGACACAGAGTCATTCTGATTATTGCCTCCTTGAAATTAAAGTATATGATGTGTATGAATGGATTGCATTTGATCATTTCATTATTCATATGGCTCATATAGAGCACCTGGGGATTGATTACATTCATGGCATACAAGTGACAAGTTTCATTGTTAAGAAATGCATTACATATGCATCATGAACACATCAAAGGCATTGCATATTATTTTATGATGTTTGATAAATTTTGAATAAAAGTATGTCTTATATATAATCTTTATTTTGAATTAGAACCAAATTTAATCCTTGAATTTGTATTAACAAGAGTCAATATCAAACTTTAAGTATACAAGAACTCCTACATCCTAAGGAGTCAAAAGCATTATCTTATACTATAAGTACTAGGAAAAGAAGCAAGTAAGATTACTTGTATCATATGATACCTCTCCCAACATCAAGTATAAAATATTTAAGTTACATATTCAATGGAAGTCCTTGGACGCATTGTCATAATACATGGTATACTTTGGGACTACGGTCCATGAGCTACGGCTCGGGTGATGACCCATTATACGTGACATATTAGCGATAATAGGAGGTAACGGGAGAGATATATGGAGATTGGAGACAATTTGGTTGGATAGTGAGAAGTTAGGATTACTATGTTCAGATAGTAGCCATTGTTTAGTTCTTTGTGCTATGTGCAACTCAGACCAATGGTACTTGTGTCCAAATGCGATCCAAGGTAAATGATTAAAAGATTTGAACATGGATACTAAGATTTGAAATGATTTATGAACATTTAATACATCCTTGTTCGAATGAAACAAGTAGATAAACTTTTGATGTACTGTAAAATATGCCTTGGTGGCAAAGCTAATAAGGATATGGAGCAATGCTTATCCATAAGGAGAAACTCACATGTTGTGAACATATGTTTAATATGAGAAGCAATAAACTTTGTTATGAACTCATTTAAAAGCCGTAAAGATAATTATTTAAGTTTTGAAGATTATGAACCCCAATTAAGCTTTGATAATTTAAGGTTAAAACATAAGAACCAAATGTTAATCTAAGCTTGTAATCTTTTATTTTTCTTCCAATATTATTGATATTATGCCTTGATAAATTGGTGTTACTACCTCACTTATGCTAAATAAGCCTAATGCATTCATTTTCATGCATACGCAGGTTATATGATTTCTCCTTGAATTGATCATGTTGAAAGTTTGCAAGTCACTGCTTAAAGTTCCAAGTAGATATAGATTTCCATAGCTGAACTCCTTAGATGGTGGCATAGTGGTGTATTGAAGCATATCATTAAAACTAATGTAACATGGCACTAGACATTGTAAGATTTGTAAATGGCTTATATATTCCTTGGCTAAGTCCAAATATTTATAATTGGTTGACTAATTTACTTAATTATTGAGTAAATAGTATAGAAATGTATATGAACTTATTAAAGGGTTTGAACATGATTAAAATTCATGAATGTGATAACTAGATGATTTGCATGTTCGATTAATGGCTTATATATATACATGTTTGGGTCGATTAGTATGAATACATCATTTGACAAGTGATTTGTATGATGCTATGTTAAGTTAATACTTATTTGGCAAGGAACTCAGATTATGATATGTCAAGTTAAAAGACGTGTGTGTCAAATATTTTATGCATTGAAAATCTATGATTAGGAGAAACTAAGAAAGTTTACAAACCAAGTTAATGTATAATCGTAAGTATTGCAAAGCTAGTAATATCTTTTAATGGATTTTGATCAACTAATTGAGTGAATAGTTATGCATGATCAAATACACATGTAGGTTATGCATAGGATATATTCAAACAAATTTAAGTATATATATAAAAAAAATGCTAGGTTGGGTATTCATGTAAATATGTTTTGAGTAAGTAATCACATATTTATGTATATATTTGTTTCGAATTATACATGAAAAGGTATAATTGCTTGTTTGAATGGTCTTTGGTATAAGACTACCTTTGTTTGTTCTTCATTAATCTATGTGATGTTTGGAAATGTTTGTTGGGTCACACATGCTTCCTTGTTAATAAGTGGTACTCAAAATGTCTGAAACAAATAAAATAATAACAAGTCTTGTCGCGACCATTTTTGAAATCGTGTGTAAAAATAGCCTGACAATTGATTTTTTGTAAAATTAGGGTTTTGACCTTTTTCTTAATTCATTTTGATTTCGAACCATTTTCATTTTAACTTTGGAAAATCAATTAATCCATCTTACCTTTTATTTCCTTTTAAAATCAATTAGATTCTCCACCGATCACTTTGGGGTAGACCGAACACCGTCAAAACAAACCAGAGATTCCTTTCTTAAAAATTGGGTTCAGGAGTCGGTTACGTGTGGGGAAGGATTAGAACCCCCCACAAACGCTCGTTATCGGTACCTTAATTTTACGTGGCATTTTGAATAATTATTTGAATTTAATTTGACCCTTATTTATTAAATGAATTTAAATTCCAAATGGAGATATCCTTTTATAAGAAATTCATTTTTATCCGAATATGAGATTAAAAGCACCCTGTTAAGTGGCACCCATATTCATATTCAAAAATGAATTTCCAACATAAAAGGTTTGAATGCATAATATATTATTGTCTTGTTCAATTTAAGCTTTAACTTAAAGGGCTCTAATTAATTAAATTATTTAGACCATAAATATTATTAAATTTAAAAGCCTTTATGAAACAGTACCAACTGCTTGAATACCGTCCATATTAAGTATTCCACTTAAAAGCCCATGTTGGACACCTCATTGCAAGCAATGAAACACCATCCAAATTGGAACTTCAAAGTTTTCTATTTAATACTCATTAATTTACTATAATTATCTCCCTAATTTAATTATTAATTCCTAATTAAAGAACCTAAAAACCTAAGGGCTCTAGCAATTAATTTAAATCTAAGTGTATTTAAATTGTCTAACACATATACTATATGCAATATTTAAAATCATGCATCAAACATATAATTTAATTACATTTAATTAAATAAATAAATAAATAAATGACCAAATTGAAAACAATTAAAAGCTGAAACTGATTTTATTAAAATGGTGGCTAAAACGAAAGGATTACAAAGCCTTAGTGCCTAATTACATAGCCCAAGGGACTCAATTGGAAAGAAATACAAACTGAGGGGTTCAATTAAAGGGAATAGGGGACTAAATTGATAGGAAGGCAACATTTTGGGCTAAACTATGAAAACCCAAAAGTAGGGCGCACATTCTCCTACCTGACCCATTTCTTTCACTCGCTCTCTCTCTTCCAACTCTCTCTCCCAAACTCTCTCAACCATAACACCAAACTTCCCAGAAACCTAAACTCATTTCGATCAAAACACCAACTTTTTGAGGGATGTTCTTCGATGAAAACGAAGAACACTGGTGCTAAGCCACTGTACACTCTGGGCCAAATCCTTTACGCCCAACTCTAACGACCTTTCGATTGTTCGTCGACCACTGTGCCACCTTTACGGCCACCGTCCACCTCTGGCTGGTTGCCGCGAGGCGATTTTTGGCCAGCGCTTGTTGAAACCCTAAAAATCCCCAAAAACCCAATTTCAACTCATAAATCTTTATTTTTACCCTAGAACCTTAGATCTACCCAGATCCGATAGGATCTAACCCATACTTCCCCAAAAATCACACCTAATCTACCCAGATTCAAAAGATTCCTCCCAAATTCTCCCGATCTAAGCCTAAGCTACCCATAATTCGAGCCTTTTCAACTCTGCCCTTACAAACTATTCTGGTCGCCACTCCTAAACCCGATTTGTTTTTAAGTCTTTTATTTCTTTTTTTATTTTCCTTTTCCTTACTCAAATCTAATGTTTTGGTGGTTTTCTTGCAGGTACCAAAAAACTTGACAAGTGCATAGAATTGTTGATAAAAGTCCTCTAGGGCTTGCCTCCTGCCGATGGTGTGCCTTCCTCCCACACCGCCTGATGGCATGCGAGGCCCCCTATTCATATTCAAAAATGAATTTCCAACATAAAAGGTTTGAATGCATAATATATTATTGTCTTGTTCATTTTAAGCTCCAACTTAAAGGGTTCTAATTAATTAAATTATTTAGACTATAAATATTATTAAATTTAAAGGACTTTATGAAACAGTACCAATTGCTTGAATACCATTCATATTAGAACCCCTAAATTTCTACATAATATTCACTAATTAATTGTTATTCTAATTATTTAGAGTTATAGTCCTATTTAAGGCTTTAATTGAACTAACTATATCAATTATTAATTTCTAGGATTCAATGGGTATTAAGTATTCCACTAAAAAGCCCATGTTGGATAACACCTCATTGCAAGCAATGAAACATCATCCAAATTGGAACTTCAAAGTTTTCTATTTAATACTCATTAATTTACTACAATTATCTCCCTAATTTAATTATTAATTCCTAATTAAAGAACCTAAAAACCTAAGGGCTCTAGCAATTAATTTAAATCTAAGTGTATTTAAATTGTCTAACACATATACTATATGCAATACTTAAAATCATGCATCAAACATAAAATTTAATTACATTTAATTAAATAAAACAATTAAATAAATGTCCAAATTGAAAATAATTAAAAGTTGAAACTGATTTTATTAAAATGGTGGCTAAATCGAAAGGATTACGAAGCCTTAATGCTTAATTACATAGCCCAAGGGACTCAACTGGAAAGAAATACAAACTGAGGGGTTCGATTAAAGGGAATAAAGGACTAAATTGATAGGAAGGTAACATTTTGGGCCAAAACTATGAAAGCCCAAAAGTAGGGCCCGGATTCTCCTACCCGACCCAAATGCCACACACGTATTTCCCATGACCCGATGCCAAAATGACACCCTTTCACTCGGACTATAAAAGAGGGAGACCGAGTTGGACTCGGCCATTTCTTCCACTCGCTCTCTCTCTTCCCAAACTCTCTCAACTACAATACCAAACTTCCCAGAAATCTAAACCCATTTCGATCAAAACACCAACTTTTTTAGGGTTGTTCTTCGATGAACACGAACAACACCGGTGCTAAACCACCATACACTCTGCCGCAAATCCTTCACCCCCAACTCTGACGACCTTTAGACTGTTCGTCGACCACCGTGCCACCTTTACAGCCATCGTCCAGCCGTTGCAAGGCAATTTCTAGCCGCCGCTCGTCAAAACCCTAAAAATCCCCAAAAACTTGATTTCAACTCCTAAATCTTCATTTTTACCCTAGAACCTTAGATCTACCCAAATCCGATAGGATCTAACCCATACTTCCCAAAAAATTGCACCTAATCTACCCGGATTCGAAAGAATCCTCCCAAATTCTCCCGATCTAAGCCTAGGCTACCCATAATTCAAGCCTTTTCAACTATGCCTTTACAAACTATTTCGGCCGCCACTCCTAAACTCGTTCTGTTTTTAAGCCTTTTATTTCTTTTTCTATTTTCCTTTCCCTTACTCAAATCCAATGTTTTGGTGGTTTTCTTGTAGGTATGGAAAAGCATGAAAGGATTATACCTTTCGGTGATGAAAACATCGGTCAATTTTCTTTTTTAGCGACCATTGGCAGCTCCGACAACCTCCCAGCTATCTCTTTAACTTTCAGCGGCGGTTCAGCTTTTGGTATGCCTTTTTCTCTATCCTCCATTTATTATATTTTTATTATTATATTTATTATTAGTTTTATTTATTTTATCAGATAATCATTAGTGAATCTGACATTTCTCTCTCTTCAGGTATTTATTGGGCTGACTTTTTTGATGTCATGGATGATGCCTTCTTGATGACATCATCAACAGTTGTATTCAGCTAATGAGGAGAAAACACAGATCCATGGCTTCAAGTTTGAACCAATCAACACATGCCACGTGTCCCTTGGAAGGTAGATTTGGGCAGGAAAATTCTGGTTATCTGACTTTTATGTTTGTTTGATATAAAGTGAGCGGGAAAAGCAAATGGAATGGGGTTTCGGACCTTGTGTATTTTATTTTTGCTTTGGACTGTAATATAGGACATTTTAAGGACTTTGGACCATTTAGATCTACTTTTTTATTTATTTACTATTTAATTTTTGGTTTTATTTATAGAGATATAATATATATACGGGTACCCGGGCAACATTCAGGTATTACAAGTCTAAAATATCTCAACTACCCCCTTTATGGCTCATTTAATTCTTGTCTAACCATCCCCAAAAAACTAAGTTTTACACACTCTTTACCTCCCCAACACCCAAACTCTATCCAACCTCCCTGATTTCTGTCATCGCTCTGTCATGGTTAACACTGCCAACTCCGGCATGACTACCTCACTATCCCAACCACCATCATATCAACCACTCATGCTGCAATGCCACCATTTTGTCATGGAGATCCATTTGAAGTTTCGGTAATATACCCAAATATCACTATTTTTGTGTTGGGCCATTTTTCATTGTTTTTCAGCATCATGGCATGAATCTAAGGCCACCACTATGCTCAAGAGACCGAGGCAAGCAAAATTGTGGTCGTTGATCGCTAGACAGTCTCCGTTTAAAGCCTCTTTAGAGCTATGTCGTCTCTAATCTCTATGACGTTTTGGGTGTTTTTCGGCCACCAGGACAGTAGCTCTCAGGCTGAACTAGTCTAGCCTCCCAATTTGAGTTGAGTCGGCCCTTAATCGACCATACTAGACTGGGCCTAGTGCTTAACCCAAGAATTGGGCTTGATTATATGAATAGGCCAACCCATTTCTTAAGGCCCAAGGGCCTTGGGTAATAAACCCTTTTGGTCTGAACCCAAGTCTGACCCGAGCCGATCTATTTGACCCAAACCATTTCTGCCCAATCCAAACCAAGTCAACCTGTCTGAGTCAACCCACCGAGTTAACCTATCGAGTCAACTCAGTTGAGTTTGACCGCTGTCGCAACCCTTTTTCGGAGGCATTTCGACGTTTTGAAAACACTAAATCAACGGAGTCGCCACCAATCTTTAATGAAGGTGTGATTGGATCACCTAAAACGGGTTATTTTAATAAAATCATTTTATTTTATTATAACAACATTTTTGGTCTGCGAAAACACAAAACGGGTTCGGGAGTCGGTTACGTGTGGGGAAGGGTTAGCACCCCTACGACGCCCAAAAATTGGTACCTTGCTGGTTACAAAAGGTTTTAAAGTCAGATTTTGCGAATTGATGTAAAGCTTAAATTGTTGTATGTTCATAAGTTTAATTTTACTTTAACGGTCTTACTATTCGAAAATGAACTCCAATCACCGCCAACACCTTTGGCGCTAACCCGTCATTTCCGCTTAGTAAGACACTACATTACTTTAATTTCACATTTTAATAAACAAATAAAGAAACTTGATTTGTGGAAGATTTTTATTTATTCTAAGTTAAAATTTATTAATCCTAAAAATGGTCAAGGTGTTTTTCCTATTTGAGGGTTTAAATTTTATTAAGTGTGTTTTATTATTTTGTGGAGAAAGTTTTATTTCAAAGAAGTCTCTATCTAAGGTTTGAAGAACCTATTCCTAAGGCCAACTTAATACTAAAGCAAACGAAAGCAAAACAAGAAAAGAGAAAAAAACGATTTAAAACTCGAAGTTTTTTTAATGGGCTTCGTTTAATTTTATTTTGAAAAGATTTTTATTATTTAAAAAACATTTTTATTTTTGAGTTTATTTGAAGAGAGGTTTTTGTTTGCTTTTATTCTTTTTTATATTTGAGAAGTTTTTTTTATAATTTGAAAAGGTTTTTATTCTTTTTGTTTTAAAGCTTTTTTATTTGAAATGTTATTTTCTTTTTGTGTTTTAAATCTTTTTATATTTTTTTGTTTAAAGAATTTTATTTTAGAAGGGGTGTTTATTATCTTGTTTTTTCAAAAAAAAGGTTAGTTTATTTTTTTTTAAAAAACTTTGTTGTTTTTTTTATATTTTTTTAAAAAAGGATTTTATTTTATATTTTTTTTAAAAAAAAGATAAAGGCCTTACTTCTTAATTTAAAGAAATACTCCCTAAAAGGAGTTTATTTTGCCTTTTTATTTTTTTATATTTTTTAAAAAGAAATAATTTCTCTTTTATTTGAAAAAAGGACCGAAATTGGAAGAAACAAAATGGGGTTGCGGTAATTAAGTGACTGTTTTATGATGATTTTAAAATTTATTTTCGGATTGAAAGAAGTATAAAAATGTGGTTTTAATGAAGGGAATTATCCCAATATCTTTTAAGTATAAAACCCTTTTTTTATTCACAAACACAATTTTCTTACCTTTTAAAGGTTAAGTGGATCAAACACCCTTTCTATTAAAAAACAACACATGTTCTTAACAAGAACCAAAGAAAGAACAATGGGGTGGAACCACCGTGCCGGCCGCTGCTTGTCGGCGGTAGTTCCTTTCTTATTATTTTTTTCGAACCAAAACAACCACATAAACACCAAATAATAGAATAATAACAAAAAAATGAGATCAAAACCTCCAAACCAACATCAAATGCATCCTAAAAAGAAAAGCATTAAGCAAAAAAATAAAATGAATAAATTTGAAATGAAAGAAAAGAGAGAAGAAAATTATACTGAAATGTTGAAAATTTCTAGCTTCCTCTTCCAAAGATTAGAACCAAAAACTCTACTTATCACACTTGCTTTTCCAGAATTTCTATGCTTTTTTATTTCTTTCTTTCTTGGTGAGTACAACAATGGTGAAAGGGGTTTTTATAGGGTTCTAGTGCTTGAATTACAAGGCATAAATCAGATTCTTATTCCTAAATTCGAGCCAAAATCTGATAAAGAACTTGATTTTCGGTTGAATTCTAAAAAACAATCTAATTTGGCTCGGATTTGGGGATGAATTTACTCCTAATATCGAGCTAAGGTTTGACCCTTTTTCTTTCCGATTTATAGATGACCGGCGACGGTGGTGGACGGCGACTGCATGGGCGACTTTGACGTGGGCTGGTGGACCGTCTGGCACCACCAGCGATGGCTGTCGTGGCTCCGGGGCGGCAGGGGGAAGCAACGGCTGCTGCTGCTTGCGTGAACAGGGGGTGGGGAGGAGCCAACCCGTGCACGTGCAGCGCACGCGCCAGGCCTATGGCAGCGCGGGTGGTCCTCTCTCCCTCATTTTTTTTGGTTAAATCTAATCCATTGATCTCAAAGCCCTAAATCCAACGGCTCCAATCAATCCTGCACATGGAGAGATAAGAAAAAAAATTAGTTGGGATCAAATTAGGTATTTATTATTATTTTTTGGGCTTCTAATAAATTAAAATGGACTACTTATATTTTGGGTGGGTTTTATTTAAAAATGGGTTTTTATTTAAAATTCACATAACAAAATAAAATAAAAAATGAATAAATAAAAGAAATAAACAAATAACATATTCGAGTGAAAATCGAGTGACAACAGCTGCCCCTTCTTTGCTTATTCTAGTGAAACATGTATATAGCAAAGAACATGAGGCACTTGATTTTCACCAATTACCGATTTGCTGCCAGGTTCCATTCTCTTTTTGCCCGAATGGATAGGCGGGTTCTATTCTCCTTAGGCTTGAGCGGATAGACTAGTTCTATTCTCCATATGCCTGAATAGATGAGCAAGGTTCCATTCTCCTTATGCTTGAACGGATTCAGGGTTCTATTCTCCAAGTGCTCGAATAGATGGGCAAGGTTCCATTCTCTTTACGCTTGAGCGGATAGACGGGTTCAATTCTCCATATGCCCAAATAGATGAGCAAGGTTCTATTCTCCTTACGCCTGAACGGATAGACAGGTTCTATTCTCCATATGCCTGAATAGATGAACATGGTTCCATTCTCCTTATGCCTGAACGAATAGGTAGGTTCTTTTGCTAAAGAGTTTTTGCATACCTGCAATATGATGCAATTATGTTGCGTGCCCCTGAGGATGTCTAAAACATGAATGCATGCTAATTTTTAATCTCTTTCTTAGCTTGTTTTAATCTAGATGAACGGCCATCTTCACTGTCTTTTTCAATCACATTCTTAGCATTTCTTCGCTTCATCAAACGATCATCTTCTGCTTCACCAATCTTTGAATAGTAGTTTTCTTCTTCACTACTCTCATTCTTTGTATCTCTTTGCTTATTGAAAAACATACTCTTTCGCATATTCAAATATCATTGTAGTTGATACATCAGTATTGTGTGAATGAGTTTCAAGCAATATTGTGTATGACAAGCCCCTTTTGAGGATCTTCAAAACATCCTCGAATGATACGGTATTTTAACCTTTTTTCTTTTAGGCTTATTACCAAAGCTGTTGGGTATCAATTATCCCTGATCATAACATGCCCCATATTTGAGGCTTAGCAAGGGACCATGTCATAGTCTCTATGTTCTTAAATCATTTCCACAGTAATACACAAAAATCTCTTGTATATTTTAATGATGTTTAAACCAAAATGACCCTTAACCAAATAAAAGACGTTCATGTAAAGGGGGCATTCATAGAAGATAGGCTTAAAAGAAGAATTTCATTAATGTTGTGGCAAACATGAAAGAAAAGTACAAAAGAAGGGTCAAAAGACAAGTATCCAGATATCAATGGTCCGAACTTTCCTCGAAACAACCTTGAGTGATGCCTTTGTCGAGAAAATTTTGTCCATTATGCACAACGGGGTTGCCACGACAACTGAGTTACCCTTGCACTCTTTTACCAAGACGATCCAATCGGCTATCACATCTCAACTCACGATAACCTGACTTATCTCTCTCTTTTTCTTTCATCTATTCTCTTAGTTTATTGCTTTTACTTTTCTCGTTAATTAAAACCTCTATTATCAATTGTTTTTTATTTTCAGTGCAGTAACTTAAGCAAAGTGGCCCAAACCAATCCCTGTGGGGATGATACTCGATACTCATATCACTTTATTACTTGCGACGTGTATACTTGCACATTTGCGTAGCACTTATCACACGCAACAAGTTTTTGGCGTCGTTGCCGGGGATTGGCAATTGGTGTTAGTTGTTTTTGTTATTGCATTTTTTCTATTAGTTTTACTAACTTTTCTTTTTGTTTGTTCTATCAAAAAAAATAGGTATGCTACAAGTTAAGGGACGCCAACATGTCAGGAAATAAAAGCCAATCTATTCGAGAGATGATGTTGGAAGATATGAATCAATCCAATCAAGAGTTTCTTGCACCCTTTGATGATTACCTATACCAACCGAGAAAAGCACAAAGAACTTATACCGTGGAAAAATCTTGTGCTATGTGTGGAGAACATCATGTGTTTGAAAATTGCCCTCACATTTTTGGTGCATATAACTACATGGAGGACCATAGAGGGAACCAAAGCAGCAAAATTCTTCATGGTATGGTCAAAAAGCTCAAAAAAATTTTACCATAACAATTTTGCCAAGACAAATGATATGCCATGGCAATGTAGTCCTTTTCAAGAGCATTCCAATTCCTTGAGGAAGCGTTACTAGCTTCCTTGGCTAGACTTGCGGATCAATTGAAGAGATTCGAGAACTATCAAAATCTAGGGATACGAGGATAGCTCGGTGGGATGCAACCTTAGGGGATTTGGAAGATCAATTGGGGAGATCAACATATGTCATGGATAACATGCACCAACAATTCATTCCTAGGGATACTGGCGTCCCAAGGCAAGAAATCTACGATGTGTGAGGAACAACTAGAACCTCAAAGTCAAGATGATGCCAATGAAAAGAGACTGTCCAACACATGATGAGCCTGAACAACAAATTGCCTCGGCAATGATTGAGGAGCCTGAGCAGAGTAATGCCGCGACAACACTCGGTGAAGCTGAGAACAACAATACTACAGCAAATTTCGAGGAACCCGATGCCCGAAGGTTACAACGTTGATGTTGAAGCGAGAATCAGATTGCTCTCATCTACAATTGCCACGGCAATTACACGACCACATGCAAGATCAACGAGATGATAATACTTTTCCAATGGAATATGAGCAGGTAATAGTTGAACCTTTTGAATTCTTTGAAAACTCACCTCGTCCATTGCGGGTATGTCTTGAGGAACCGAGGTTGGTAGATTTGAAGCCATCAAATCTCTCTTGATGGAGATGTTTGAGAGGCCAAAAGAAAAAGGTGTTTGGATTCATAAAGCTCTTTAGAAAATTGATTCTTCCCTTGACTTAAAGCAAAATTTGACAATCGATTGCCACGGCAATTGGCTTGAGCAACAATTGCCACGACAACAAAGGCTACATCCAACCATGATAGAAAGTCGACAAGAATGAGGTAATTGAATGGTTGAGAATGGATATAATTTTTCCTATTAATATATTTGTGCCTTCAGGAATAGTAGCAAGGTGGAGAGTATACATGGACTACAAGCGAACAAAGAAGAAAGACACCTCCACCATGGTAACGCAAAAGGGAGTAGTGGCAAGTACATTGGCCAAACTCTTTTTGGGCAATACTATCACCCGATGGAGGGTGCGGATGGACTATAAGAAGTATCGAAAACGGCAACTTTCAACACTGTAGCAACTCTTGATACGCACGCCTCGGCAACCATGGACGCGCACGCCTCGGCAACCCCTGACGCCTCGGCACCCATGGATGTGCATGCCTCGGCAACCCTCGACGCCACGGCAACTACTGATACATTTATTTTTATTTTTTGAACTATTTTGTTCTATTATTTTTGGTTATTTTTTCTCTTTATTTTTTAGGATATATTTTATTTTTCTTCATTATCTTTAGTTTCCAGGTTTTCTTTATTTTCTTTTCCACAACAAGACTCACAACCACCATGATAAGGAAATTTACTGCCGACTACTCGCCACAGCAACCACAACAGAAACTGGCGATGCCCATGCAACAACAATGGCTTCGGCAACTACTGATGCACATGCAAGTAAACCTGCATCGGCAAACATGGACCAAATCAAGGCATGCTATTCACGTGGTACCAGCCACAAGCATTCAACCACTGACCGGAAATTTAATCAAGCAAACGGCACGAAAGAAACTCATCACTCGAGGTGAAGACCTCTCTTACTAACTCATTTCATTTAGTTTCTTTTAAATTTTGTTTCACTTTTACGTGCATTGAGGACAATGCTTCTCTCAAGTTTGGGGGGGTGTTGGTTTCTAGTTAGTTTCATGTTTAGTTGCATTAATTTTTCACAATCACATATAGGTTGCATATGTTACTTGCCATTCCTTTAATTGGATTTAATTGCTTAAGACTTGTTGAATATCCAATGATGAATTTTTGCCACTGCACTTAATTGAAAGAACCTTTAATTTTAGGATTGCATGAAAAGAACTTAGAATTTTACTATGATGCTGATTTTTTTTTTACACGGTTGTGAGTTGTTGATTGAAAGAAACTTAGTGAACTTAGATTGCTTAAAATTTGGGTAAATTTAAAATTGAAAATTAAAAGTTAATTTCTTGCTAGAGGTGCCCAAAACTGGCTCTAGTAGTAAATGCACTTTCTTGCTAGAGGTGCCCGAAACTGGCTCTAGTAGTTAATGCACATTAAATAATCGCTAGAGGTGCCCGAAATTGGCTCTAGTCGACTAAAATAAAATGAGAAATTGCTTACTTTGCTAGAGGTGCCCGAAATTGGCTCTAGTGAAAAAAAAATGTCTCGGTACTTAAATTGATAAAAGCCTATTGTTCACATAGAATCTTGAAAATCAACTTGTACACAACTACGCACACACATTGTCACGAGCACTATAGTTTGGTTCCGGGTAATTTTTGTGTTATCCGAAAAATTAAAAGGTGATCATACTTCGTGCCACGGTTCCGAGGTTTGAATTCAAGTTTGAAGCATGTCTTTGATGATTAAAGTCTTGGCAGGTAATTGTTAGTTTGCATTGCTTGAGGACAAGCAATAGTTCGAGTTTGGGGGAGTGTGATAAGTGCTACGCAAATGTGCAAGTATACACGTCGCAAGTAATAAAGTGATATGAGTATCGAGTATCGTCTCCACATGGATTGGTTTGGGCCACTTTGCTTAAGTTACTGCACTGAAAATAAAAACACAATTGATAATAGAGGTTTTAATTAACGAGAAAAGTAAAAGCAATAAACTAAGAGTAGATGAAAGAAAAAGAGAGAGATAAGTCAGGTTATCGTGAGTTGAGGTGTGATAGCCGATTGGATCGTCTTGGTAAAAGAGTGCAAGGGTAACTCAGTTGCCGTGGCACCTTGCACAGCGGGGTTGTCTTGGCAACTAATCGATGGTTGCCTGGGCGACTAGCTGGGCAACTACTTGGGCTGCTGGGCAGCAACTTCAAGGTTCGGCGGAGCGTTCTTCAATGGTTTCTTCTTATCCCTAAGTCGAAACTCTAGCTACTTGTGCATGCCTTGATAATACATCCCTGCGTGAATCAAGGGTGAACAACAACCAATCTTGCGCTCCTCTTAGCCGTTGAAATCCTTAACTTATTCCTAAGCTGGATTAATCTTCACCATCAATAGATTGAATAAAGACCATACTCATTCATTTCTTGAATCTAACTCTCCCGATATTAGATAAATAGATGAAGTTACGAGAACCTCTCCCAATTCACTCGCAAACAAGAATAAAAGCCAAGAATGAGTAAACCTTGAATAGAAAAGTGCAAACTCTTATTACCTAAACAAAATCCAATTGTTTCTCACAACAACAAAACACAATAACCCCAACCGATCAAGTTAGTTCATGGTTGGGTTCAAAAGATATACAAAGAATAATCCCCAAACCATGAATCTAATGGAAGCAAAGAAGAAGAAGAAGTCGAAATTTCCCCTAATGCTCTCTATGGAGTTGTCGAAATTCCCCTAGCCTTCTCTCCTCAAGTAGTCGAAATCTCCTTGCTATTTATAGGGCTAGGCCAAAGTCCTTCTTTGAGGAGGAGTTTGAGTTGGAATTAAATTATCTTTAAAGAATATAATTCTTTATTATAATTTTATTCCTATTAGAACTTCTCCTATCTTCTTGGAATTTAATTTTTCTTTAATCTCTGCATGGCAATCAAATTCCTTTGGGCTTGGGCCTTGCTCCATGTCATCTTGGGCTTGTAAAGTCATTAATTTCGACATCCCTATTGCATTTTCTCTTTGTCGACAATTGCCATGGCAACTGGCTCGGCGTCTCCTTCATGCATTGCCATGGCAACTGGCTCGGCGTCTCCTTCATGCATTGCCCTGGCAACTAGCTCGGCATTGCTTTGGCAAGTGATCTTGCACATACACACACAAAAACACGCCAAAGCAGCATCTTTTTCCACAAAAATCACCAAGTTATGCAATCAAGCTCAACAATGGAAAGAAACATGAATTAATTCATGAATAACTAATTATGCAACTAATATGAGCTTAAGTCTAACAATAATATGAGTAAAAAGGGTAATAAAAGTAGTACTTTTGAACACTTATCACACTACAACAATGAAGATATGAAATTCCTTCCGAATAGCCAAGCCTCTAAAGGGATTATTCATTGTCTGTAATAATTCAAGCCGCCCTTTGTGGGTTTTCAACTCGAATCCTCCTTTGGTTTCAAGACGCCCTTTACGGGTTTTCATCTTGAACCCTCATTTTTTCTCTTTTTTTTCGTTTTTTCCTTTTTTCTCTTTTTTCTTCTTGAGCACCCTTTACGGGTTTTCGCTCTTTTTTCTTTTTTTTCTTCATCATTTCATGCGTAATATTTCTTGACTGAATTAGAATTCACTAGATTCTTGAGCTCGTCTCCACCAATTTTAGCCAGAATTAGCGCCCCTCCATCAAAAGCTTTTAATACCACATATGGCCCCTCCCAATTTGGTGCCCATTTTCCCCGCTAATCCTTTTGGATTGACGACATCTTCTTTAGCACGATATCGCCTTCCTTAAACTTCATCGGGTGGACCTTCTTGTCATATGCTCGTATCATTATTCTTTGATACATCTAGCCATGGCAAATTGCTTTCAACCTCTTTTCATCAATGAGGTTTAACTGGTCATATCTTGTTTGAACCCATTCGGACTCCTCTAGTTTTGCCTCCATCAAAATACGGAGTGAAGGGATTTCAACTTCAATTGGCGGCACAACTTCCATTCCATTTACTAATGAAAAAGGTGTTGCCCAATGGAAGTTCGTGCAACATTCTATAAGCATACAATGCGAATGGCAACTTCTCATGCCAATCAGTGTAAGTGTCAGCCATCTTCGCGACTATTTTCTTGATGTTCTTATTTGCAGCTTCGACAGCCCATTCATCTTTGGGCGATATGTCACCGAATTGTGGTGTTTAATCTGGAACTGTTCACAAACCCCATCTATCATCTTATTATTTAAATTGGATGCATTGTCGATGATGATTCTCTCCGGTAAGCCATAGCGACAAATGATCTCTTTTTTCAAAAATTTACAAACAACTGACATGGTGACATTCGCATATGAAGCTGCTTCTACCCATTTTTGTGAAGTAGTCAATAGCTACTATGATGAGCATGTAGCCGTTCGAGGCTTTAGGGTAAAATTGGCCAATTACATCCACGCCCCACATTGAGAAGGGCCATGGGGTAATCATGACATGAAGTGGTAGAGAAGGTGCATGAATCTTGTCAGCATATACCTGGCACTTGTGACATTTACGGGCATAATTGATGCAATATGTTTCCATAGTGGACCAATAATATCCAAAGCGCATAATTCTCCTAGCCATAGTAAAGTCACTAGGGTGAGTCCCACAAACCCCTTCATGCACTTCTTCCAAGATTGTTTGAGCTTCTTTAGCGCCTACGCACCTTAATAGCACTTGATCTCGACTTTTTTATATAGAACCTCACCATCAAGGACGTAGCCCATGGCTAATTTCCTAATCGTTTTCTTATCATTGTCAATTGCCTATAATGGATATTCCTGAGTTTTCATATACTGTAAAATGTCATGGTACCATGGGAGAACATCAGCTTCTTCTCCAAATTGTAATAATGGACCGGGGATTCTAACATTTGCACCTTGATTGGCATTATTTCAGTACCTTCACTAGCCTTGAACATGGCAGCCAGAGTAGAGAGGGCATCAACCATCTGATTATCCTCTCTCGGGAGATGCTTGAAGGTGATTTCGTCGAACTCCTTGAATAGTTGAAGAACTAGCGAATGATATTTGATTAATTTTGCATCCTTAGTCTCCCACTCTCCGCAGATCTGGTAAATGACCAGTGCAGAATCTCCGAAAACTCTTAAAACTTTGATCTTTCTTTCAATGGCTGCTTGCAAACCCAATAGACAAGCTTCGTATTTAGCCATGTTATTGGTGCATAAGAATTTTAACCGACAAGAGAAAGGGTAGTAATTCCCTTCTGGTGAAACTAAGACTGCACCAATGCCACGTCCCAATGCATTTTCAACTCCATCAAAGTTCATCACCCAAGATTCCTCTGAGCTATTATCCTCATCAATCAAAATGCACATTAGTTCTTCATCAGGAAAATTAAAGTTCTGGGCCTCGTAATCTTTGAAAGCGTGACTTAAAGTATGCTATTGCACTCCCTTTTATTGCTTTCTGGCTCACATATTGTATGTCAAATTCTGAAAGTAACATTTTCCAACGAGCTATTTTTCATGATAAGGCTGGTGCCTCTATCATGTATTTCAAGGGTTCTAACTTTGATATCAGCTATGTGGTATGGTATAACATGTATTGCCTAAGCCTCTTGGCTGTCCATATCAAAGCGCAACACAGTTTTTCAATTGGGGAATATCTAGTTTCACAATCTGTGAACTTCTTACTTAGATAATAGATTGCTCTTTCTTTCTTCTCAGTTTCATCATGCTGCCCCAATACACATCCCATTGAGTTTTTGTGAACGGTTAAGTACAAGATCAGGGGCTTCCCCGGAACAGGTGGCACCAAAATAGGTGGGTTTGTCATCTACCTCTTGATATCCTCTAAGGCCCTTGGCATTCTTCATTCCATGTTCCTGGATTATTTTTCTAAAGCAATCTAAATACAGGGATGCATTTTTCCGTTAATTGGGAGATAAAACGGGCAATGTAATTTAACCTTCCGAGAAGACCTTGAACATATTTTTGTGTTCGAGGTGGAGGAATTTATTGGATGGCCTTAACTTTTTCTCGATCGACTTCAATCCCCTTCTCACTCACAACAAATCCTAGCAACTTTCCCTATCACACTCCAAAAGTGCATTTGGACGGATTGAGTCTCAACTGGAATTTTTTCAACCTTTTAAAAAGTTTTTCCAAGTTTTTTATATGTTCCTCTTCTGAGCGAGATTTAGCTATCATATCATCAACATATACTTCTATCTCTTTCTGCATCATGTCATGAAACAAAGTTACCATGGCACGTTGGTAGGTTGCATCTACATTCTTTAAACCAAAAGGCATGACTTTGTAACAAAAGGTTCCCCACCGTGTCACAAATGTTGTTTTATTCATATCTTCTGGGCACATTTTGATTTGGTTGTACCCTGTGTTATCCATCAGCGTGCCACTGTGCGGCAATGAGAAATTGTCCTTAGGGCTTGACCTATTAAGGTCTCGATAATCAATACACATTCGTACTTTCCCACCTTTTTTCAGAACTGGGACAATGTTAGCCACCCATTCTGAATACTTAATAACCTCAAGGAAACTAGCGTCATACTGCCACTTCACTTCATCCTTGATTTTTAGGAGCATTTCAGGCTTCATCCTCCTTAGCTTCTATAGCACAGGCTTGCATTTGAGCTTGATGGGAAGTCGATGCATAGCAATGTCAGTGCTTTAACCAGGCATGTCTTGATATGACCAGGCGAAAATGTCCTTATATTCTTGTAGGAGCTTGATCAACTTGTGTAGAGTCTCGGTGGTGATAGAAGTGTCGATCTTCACCTCACGCCTTTCTTCTTCAGACCCGAGATTTAGAACTTCTAATTCTTCCTCGTGAAGCATAATTTATTTCTCTTTGCTTTCTAACATCCTGAGCACCTCGTTAGGTAGTTCATACTCTTCTTCATCTTTGCAGTCTTCGACCTATTCTAAACACATGGGCGACTCGAAGTCAATTTCTAAATCAGATTCAGAGTTGTCTGTACCATTGATATCTGGAAAATTGAAAGAAATGGAATATATATGTATAGAAATGTAAAGTCAAACAAAAGAATGAAATGATGATTTTTTATTTTGGTTTTTACTTTAATTTGCTTTGGGCTTTACTCTTCTTCATCTTTGCAGTCTTCGACCTCTTTCTTTCCTTTTTCCTCCTCATCATTTGTAGTTTCGGGATTCTTGATGCCTCATGACCTGAAACTGTGACTGATAGGTGGGAATGTCATTGGCTCCCACTTAATTTCTTCTCCGTTTTGTCTTGCTTTCTTTCTTTCCCGCCTCTCTCTTATTGCTGCTCTTCTCTGCATTGGGTTGGGTATGTAGCCTAGGCTAAACTGGTCTCTCTTTTTAGGGATCATCACGGGGTATGGCCTCCCCTGAAGTTGCTTGCCGAGGCCTTTGCCAGCTTTTTCCCCTTTTCCCAGAGTCTACTTGACTTGCATCTTTGCGTTATTTGACAATTCTGGCTCAGGGACCTTGTTTCCTTCAGCGACAAAGGTAGCATTAACGAGCTCAAATGTCCTGAAATGTCACTCGAGTGCACCTTCATCTGTTTCTATATAAGGGGCGCCAGTTGATACCGAGGCGATGATATCTTCTTGAGCTTAAAATATCACTAGCTGGCCATCAACTATGAATTTCAACTTCTGATGCAAAGTGGAGGGAACAGCTCCTACAGTGTGGATCCAAGGGTGCCCCAGTAGGCAGCTATAGGTGGGCTTGATGTCCATCACCACGAAATCTATTTCAAAAGTAGATGGACCAATTTGTAGGGGTATCTCTACTTTCCCCAAAACATCCCTCTGGGTTCCATCGAATGCTCTCACTGTATTTTGGTATGCAGTCATATAAGAGCAGTCAACCGACAACTTTTTCAAGGTATTCAAAGGCAGTACATTCAACGTTGACCCATTATTAATAAGAACCCCTGGCAGCATGTGCCCCTTGCATCTAGCAGAGATATGAAGGACATTGTAGGATTCCCTCCCAGTTGCCAAAATTTCTTTGTCATTGAATGTGATAAAATTATTCATCGTAATATTGTTGACCAACTTGTTCATCTTGTCAGTCGTTATCTCTTTTGAAACAAAAGTCTAGTTCAGGATCTTTAAAAGGGCAACACGGTGCCCTCTGAACTTAGTAATAGAGATAACATTGAAATTCTTGCCGAGAGTTTATGGAGTTGTTCCACCACAGTGTACTCACTATGTTTAAGTATCTTTAAAAATTCCTGAGCTTATGATTCTTTCACTGGTTCCAGGTGAATCCTGGGTTTCTCCATAAAGAAATCATTTTCTCCCTCAAGTTCTTCAGTTGTTATCTTCCTCTGGGTGGCATCCCTATCTTCAGCCTCTGGTGGTGAGTAACATCTTCCACTTCTTGTAAAATTTCCCACTTGATTGACCGTTTCTTCTTCTTTTCCTTCTCCACCTAATGTATTTCCTGGGGTCGATACCGAGCAAGCGTAATTCCAAGGCACTTGTTTACTGTCCTTGTATGGAAAAAGGGTAGGTGCCTTTATAACCAGCATTGGAACTGTTCCCTTCTCAGGCTCAGTAATTCTAACATTGGTCTTAATTACTAAGGGCTTCATTCCCGCATAGTTCCTTCTTGCGGGGCTTTCATCTGAGGTGCATACATTCAACGTACAACTCATTTCCTTCCCTTGAAAGAACTCTAGTTCTTGGTTGTCCATCATGTCTTGGGCCAAACTCCTGAATTCAAAACAGCTTTGAATTTCATGTCCTCCCTCTTGATGGTACTCGCAGAAAAACTTATCGTCCTTCTTCAACTTCCATGTCTTATTTCCTAGTAGTCCAGCCTTCACCATTTGGGTTCATACCCATGCCATAGGTGCCTTAACTTCTTCAACATATTCCTTTACCAACTTGCCTTCCTCCTCGTCCACTGCATTCACTTCAGTCTTTTGGTGGTTAGGCAGTGGGTTATCTTTCGCGCCTGAAGTATCGAAATATAACATGCCTGATTTCCGTAGATCATCTACTACCCTTTTGAAGGTAGTGCAATTCTCAATAGTATGCCCCCTATATCCAGTGTGGTATCCACATTGAGCCTTCTCATCATACCATGGCGGGTATGGAGGAGAAAAGGGAGGAACGTGTTGTGGTAGCACCATCTGTGCTTCAACCAATTTGGAGAATAACTCGGCATACATCATAGGGATAGGAAGAAAATATGGCTTATTATTCCCTTGGTATTTTCGTTCATCTTTTGGTGGATTTGAAACCACAAGATTGGTATTATGGGCCACAGGCTTATTAAGGACTACCCTTTTTGAATGGTTAGGGTTGTAAACACCTGTCATACTGACTTCGTTATCTTTTTCTTATATGGTTTCTTCATCTCTCCTCCACAAGCTTCCGCTCTTAATAGCTGCCAAAATTATTTTCCCGTTTAGTAACATGTCTGCAAAACTCTTCATCGCATAATTGATCATACGATCATAGAAAGCACCTTTAAGGGTGTCCACAAACATGGGCGTTATCTCACTTTCCAGTAGTGGCGGCTGAACTTGAGCAGCCACATCCTGCCATCTCTGAGCGTATTCGCAGAAGCTTTCATTATGTCTTTGTTCCATCCCTTGCAAAACAAGCCTGTTTGGGACCATATCAGCAACATTTTTGTACTATTCATTGAACTCCCTTGACAAATCTTTCCAAGTTCGGATGCTTTCCCGGCTTAACTAATTGTACCAGCGAGTGGCGGACCCAAACAAACTGTCCTGGAAGCAATGAGGAGTTTCTCATTTTCTAAGTACATCGACATTATGCGACAATACATCGTCAGGTGAGCCTTGGGACATGTAGTCCCATCATATTTATCGAAGTCAGGGGTCTTGAACTTCGGAGGAATTGCAAATGTTGGATACCAGACTCAGGTCTCTAGTATCTATGCCTCCATGGGTATTCCTTTCTTGGAAGGTCCTAATGATCTCCTCTAACTTGTCACAGTGATCTTCAAGTTTTTTGTTCATGTTGACCTTATCAGTAATTTCATCAAGGTCCAAGACCTCATGATCATGCACTACCCCAGGGTTGACCACTGGCTTAGTTTGTGCACGAGCAGAAGATTCTGCAAAGTTGAGCGGGGATTTGGCCTTGAACGGGGAGGCCCCTCTTGGTATTCCAAGGTGAATCCCCTGAAGCCGTGGTAAAGTGTTAACATTTTCTGGGTTATCTTGAGCATTCTCTGAACCCAAACATGGCTGCAATATGACCAATCGTCTTCCTGTGTGCCAATTCAATCTCATGTTTCAAGCACTCTCAATCTTATCCAGCCTGTCCTGAGTACTCTTATGGTTGATTTCTAGAGATGTCATTCTGTCTTCAATACTTTTGTCCATTGCTATGGTTTTGGAACGAGTACAGTATTTGTGACTTCCTATTTTGAATTTTTTGTTTGGGTAAATTATTTCGATTAAAATCTTATGTATGTAATGATATTAATCTGACGCAAAATAAACAAAGGAATGCAAAAAGGAAAAAAAGCATGAATGCAAACAAAGGGCCATTGATTCCATAAAGTAATTGCTCAAAGAACAAACTCTTTATTGGATGGAAAGATCTTTAATAACTCCTCTTTTTTTTTGCAAATATCTTTCTGCCTGAATACCTAATTCCTTCATTTCCTCTATCAGCCATATGAGTCTTGGTCCCACCTCACCAACTGGCCTGACATATTGGCGGAGAGACATAGCTTAAGTAGCTAACATCTTTACATGCTTAGCCACATCTTGTATCTGGGTCATGATGCTTTTGTTAAATTCATCTCGTTCTTGGAACTCTCTGGCATTGTCCCTAAGCTGAGTAAACCAATAGTCATTGCCCCCTTCATTGATATCTTCGAGAACCAGAATCTTCATCTTGTACTCCTGAATAATGCCTTCCATAGCTTCTTCTTGCTTCTTCAATGTATCATTTTCACTTATACTAGCCTGGAGTTCGATATAAGTATGATGATTCTAGAACCTATGCAGCAAATGATTCAGGTCAGCTACCTTGGCTTGCAACTCAACAATGACGGTTTGGCTCTATACATCGTAATCAGGGGTGAACATACACTGACTGTCGTGCTCAATTTCCATGAAGTAGCAATGCTTCCATGAATCGTTAATAGTTTGGATCTTCTCTTTGAACTCTCCTTGAAACTCGAATTCTAATAAGTTAAGACCCGTAGTTGTAATCACTAATTTTTATCTGGTGTATAAATATTATGTTAATCTGTATTAGTGTAATAACTAATTAATATTATTATGGCATGTTTACATATATATGTGTGTGTATACATTACTAATATAAATGTAATACATATGTGTGATGTGTGTGAATGCATGTATGGTGCATATATATTATGTAACTTGTACCTATTAATAAGTGTTGTGGTGTATGTGTAACATGTTTATCCACATTTTATGTCACGTATGTTTTACTTTATTTTCATGTATACTAATATTAGTTATGTGTGAATATATATACATATTTGTTTGTGTTTAAATGTATGTGTATGTTATATATACGTATATATCATTGTGTTTAAATGTATGTGTGCATGTATCATTCTCATTATCATTATTATTATTATTATTACTATTAGGCTAAGTTAAAATAAAATCCAAAAAATTAATTAATTAAAACCCAAAAAAGTTAACAGTCCAAGTCCATTATATATACAAAACCCAATTAAATGTACAAGGCCCAACCGGCCAAACCCCAAGCCCAAACCTAATTAAAAACCCTAACCCATAACCCTAATGACATCTTTTTCTCTGCACAGCAAACCAATAGCCGTTAGATCTGACCCAGACCCAACGGCCACGATCAAAGGAGAGCGCCCTTCCAGCTGGCCACATAGATGCACGCGCGAGCCGTTCAGCTCCCCACGCGCGCGTGCATCACATGCACAAGACCCCTCGGCTGCTGAGCACCACGTGGCACCATCTCATGCCCTCCCACTAGTCTCCAGATCCAATCTGAGCCTTTCGTTCCTCATGCTATCTCAACCGTTGGATCAGATCTGATCCACTGACCGAGAACACGTCTGACCGAAAGGCTGCTCAGCCGCTGTTGCTGTACGCTCGTGCTTCGCCGGCTCACCAAACAAGACATGCAAAATTAGAGAAGTACGAGTTAGATATTAGAGAAAATCATTTTATTTCTAATCTTGTCGGCAAAGAAAAAAATCAATCAATCAAAAGGTAGCTTATATATCAAATGTATCCATTTTTTGTACGCAGACTCCAGAGTCGAAATAATAAACGAAAAAATCCAGAGTTTTACTGGTAATCTCTTCTTTCTTTTTCCTCTCACGCATGTATGTAAACAAAAAAAATGATAACGAAGGAGAGTCGAGTTTACCTGAGTTCAGAAACCCCTTCTGGCCGACGACAAGCCCTCAGGGGTAAGCCGTTTAAGGGGTGGTTTATACCGTCTCAAAGCAGTAGAGGGTTTAGGTCTCCAGGTTCAAACTGGTGAGGGTTTTCGGTGAGTTTTTTTAGGCTTAAAGGGGCAGTCTTGGTGGCCGGAGGCCCTGGTCAGGGACGGCTTGAGGCGGCCTTACGGCCAAGCTTCGCCTGAGACCAACTAGGCAAGGCTTAGGGCGACGATCGAGGGGGCTGATTTCTTTTTTGATTTCAGAGAGAATGAGAGAGCATTCTTAGGGTTTTTCTAAAAAAATGAGGAAAGATGAAATTAGGGGCCGGTTGTTGTGTTTTGTAGACCAATTTTTTTTAAAACGATATAATTGCCCAATAAGGACTTCTGTCCTTTGATATTTTTCAAAACTGTCTCGCCCCTTGGTCAAATTGCAAGTCCAGTCCCCCTCTCTTTTTGCTTTCTTTCGATTTCACCCCTAGATTAAACAAATTCAGCTTTTTAATGGTAAAATTACCTACTTAGTCATTCCGTGTTTTGATTATTTTCAGTCTGAGCTTGTTCCTTTGTACCGATGCACGATCAGTCTTCATAAGTTTCGTTCGATTCTCAATTAAGTCCTAAAATGTGTTTTTATTTATTTAATTTCTATAATTCTTTTTTGGTTTTATTTTATTTTAGTCCCTCTTTTCATTTCGTTTTTTTAAAATATTTATGCTTATTTGTTTTTATTATGTGTTTTTAGCATGTTTTTATTGCTTGCTATATTCATATATGCCATGTTATACCAAGTTTATTTATTTTTTAGATATGTTGTTTGTTTTAATTTATTTGTCCATGTTTGTTTTGTATATTATGTTTTAATTTTCATGATATGCTTATGTGTGTTAGCATGAGTTTTATGTTTTAGGTTATATGTTAGTGTGCTTTTTTGTTACATATAATGTCATGTTTTTTATTTATGCATATGTATTGTGTCGTAAGTTACGTATTAAGTTTTAGTTTTTTTATGCTCACATGTTGCTTTGTTATTTTAGTACATACTATGCCATGTGTATATGTCATGCATGTGTTATAGTTGTGGTTCGTATTAATGTGTTTAAGCATGTTAGACTTAATTAATTTAGTTTTGGAAGCATGTTTTTCTTGTTCATGTTTATACTTTGTTTTTATATTATGATGGGTTATGTTTTTTATTCATGTATCTTATTATTTTTGTTTAATGTTGTAATATTCATGTTTTTATGTTTGTTTAATACCAAGTCAATACGAATGTATGTTTTTTTATGTTTTCTATGATTGCATAATAGATATATTTATTGTCAATGCGGCGCCCTTTTATTCGAGCGTAAACGTGGTCAGTATCAAACGCAGTGATGGTGGTTTATCGGTTTACTCTCGAATAACGGGGCCCTTAGAATTTACTCGCAGTTATAGCCCAATTTTAATTTAATCGTCATTTTAATCCGAAAAGTTTAATATTAATAAAGCGGTAATTATTAAAGTACCAATTTTGGGCAGTGGGGGGTGCTAATCCTTCCCCATCCGTAACCGACTCCCAAACCCAACATTTTAAAATCTCTGGTTTTATGGTGTCCGACTTACCTTAGTGGCCGGTGGCGACTCTATTTTTAAAATAAAACACAGTTTTTCTAAAACCCCACGGAATATATTTTTAAATACCCGAAAAAACCACAAACACCTTGAATTCTGTTTTTAGCGAAAAAGAGATCGCTACAGATGGCAACTCTGCTGGGGACAATTTTTGTTCTTCAAAAACAAATGAGAGACAAGCTTTTTAAATAATTACCGCTTTATTAATTTTGGAAGTTTCAGATTAAAGTGACTATTAAATTAACGTTCGGTTATAATTGCGCGTTTATTTTATGACATTTAAAATTTTGCATATAAACTCGTCCTTTTAAGTGGGGGGAAATGCTAGTGCTTTTGTGAGGATATCGTTCCTCCGTATGGGCCTAGCAAAGTACCTTTGGGGCTCAAGTACCTTATGCTTTCATGAGGATATCGTTCCTTCGTAGGGGCATAAGTGAATGGGTCCCCTAAATTGAACCCGGTTGAAAGGAGCCTATAATGGGTGATGATCGGGGCCCTTGCTACTCTAAGTAGGGGACAACAAGGACAGTTCAGGTACCTCCTAGCACCAACACTGCATGTAGAGAACATAAAAGACCCACCCTTTAGAGCCATGCAGATAACCTAGGTGTTTTAGACCGGATGTAAATAGGATTGTTTTGTTTGTTTACCTTATCTAATTTGTCCTTTTATTTATGTATTTATTTATTTTATCCGGTACTGACTCGTTTTCTTTTTACTCGTTTTCTTTTTTCTTTTGCTTTTTTGCATATATCATTGCATTTGCATTACATAAAGGCACTGGATCAAGTGCTTCTCCCAATTAGAAAATCTTTCATCATGGAAGAAAGATATCTTAAGAAGGAAGAACTCCATTCAGCCGTCAGACATTGGTCGGAAGTCAATCAGAGGACCCAAGGTGATAGTTTGCCGAGCGAGCGCATAGTGTCAGGGTATACCTACGTGAGCCTTCAACAGAATGATCTATGGGATCTTACAAGGATTTGGGAAGGATGGGATCGAAGACTACAAGACTTATTCTGTGATAGTTACGGCGACATAGCACAGTTAATGTATGTCCGAGTCAACCAGCCTTTACTCCGAGCCATCTTTCAGTTATGGAATCCTTCTTTTTGTTGCTTCACTTTCAACGGGCAAGATATGATGCCTACGGTAGAGGAATACACGGCCCTGCTTCACTTTAAATAGGTTTACACCGTTGGAAAGCTAACTTAATTTTCTTTCTAACCATATAGGCCTTGAATTTTAATTCTTTGCCAATTAATACAATATTTAGTTTAAAGACAGGGCAATTTACAACACTGGACAGCTTGCACTGTCCTTAGTGTTTCATTTCTGCAATTAATTCTACAATCTGAAATTCCAGGCGCGTGGCGGCGCGGGTGGTCCTCTCTCCCTCCCTTTTTTTTGGTTAAATCTGATCCATTGATATCAAAGCCCTAAATCCAATGGCTCCAATCAATCCTGCACATGGAAAAAAAGAATAAAATAGTTGGGCTCAAATTAGGTATTTTTTTATTATTTTTTGGGCTTCTAATAAATTAAAATGGATCGTTCCTTGCCATGAGTGTCAAAGTATCGTCAAAGGTTGCTCGAAGACCGCCATCCCATTGACCGATTTGCTGAAGAAGGACAAAGAGTGGGAGTGGAGCCATGAGTGTCAAAGTGCCTTTGAGAAACTCAAGGAAGCCATGGTGAGCTCGCCCGTGTTAAAGTTACCAGACCATGCCAAGCCGTGTTAAAGTGGGCATATCGTAGGCGCCGGGACGAGGAGTTTCAAGTTGGTGATCTAGTCCTTGCCAAGCTACACTTGATGTAGAGGAAACCCGGAGTGCACAAGGCACTTGTGTGACGGTACGAGGGACCATTCAAGATTATCAAGCGAGTAGGTGTTGTGGCCTACAAGCTGGAGTTACCGCCAAAGCTCCGAGTAATACAAAGCACAAGTATTCACTCACTTTCTCTTGTTCTTTGCCTTTGTTCGTTTCCGCAAGCTGCAAAGCATTATAGCTTTGCGAAGAGGCTGACAACGCCGATTTCAACTGAAGCAATCGTCTAGCCCCGTGACACAAACATATTTGTTTGAAGCAAATTGCACAGCCTATTGATTCAGACTGTAATCTCATACCACTAAATATAACAACCTAAACTCGACTCAAACGTTACGACAAGTGGTATTGACAGATACATATATTACCGAAGTAATCCTAGATTTGTTATATCAATCAAAAATAATATTTTCCCAATAATAATTAGTAATATAACCTTCAAACGTTTTAAGTATATAATACCGAGAGAAGATAAACAGACCCCAATGTCTAAAAATAACTGAATAAAATATCATGCCCAAAATCTATAGTGATAGTAATAGTACTAAAAAGTTGTCTCTTAATCCTTTGAATGTCGATTCAATTGTAACGTCTTGAATTATCTGAAATGTAGACAAAGAAAGGGGGTGAGCTAGGAAGTCAGTGGCCTAGCTTCTCAATATTTCCAAGAAAAAGGGTAATTGTGGTCATCGCTCTTAAGTATTTCAAGCATTTTACAGATGAGCTTGCCATAACCAAAACATCTTCTAACTGAAATGCTTGTGATATTTCCTCCCAAGTAGAAGGCTATGAGCAAGGTCCACATTCCAACCATCACCATTGAGCTTGCCATAACCGAAACAAGAGAAAGGGTAATTGTGGCCATCGCTCTTAACTGAAGCTTACAATTTTAACTACCAGTGAGCTTGCCATTTGATGGGTTCTGTATAAATAAATGGCACTTAAGTTCACAATTTTACCCAAATGTAGCTAGTTTTTCACGTAATTTAGATCAGTCTTTATTTAAGTATTATGACATGTTTGAGTAATTCCATTTTCATGTGATCCATTAAAAATAGTTGTATATACCAATCTTGAATTTATGATTCAAAAAATTAAACAGCATATCTAGGTAATAAAATGTGTGGCAAAGGTTGCATTGCTGAAAAACATAAAAAAAATTAAACTTACCAGAGAAAATGCTTTGCTTTTCACTTGAGGCCAAAGTCCATAAAGGTTGCATTGGAGGACTATCATATTCTATGTGCACATACAGTTTTCTTCTCTTTTTCCGCTGATCCTACTTTGCGTGTTCCTTGCTCACTGCAATATAGGGGCATGATGAGTAGCAAAGCAGTATTTATTCTAATGCAACATTAAAACCATTAAACTTGAAACAATCTATAATCTAATTCATCCCAAATTTCAGCTTGCTTACCATTTTTTATCATGCAGAATTAGACCCATTGCAGTGCCATGCATTGTAAGATTTTAAGAATTCATTAACGATGCCTCAAGACAATAAATTTTCAGTTTTTCCAAGTCGAATTAATTTCCCAGCTGTCGACATAAATGATAGGAAATTTGTTGAAGACAATAAGCCATTATCAAAATTAGACTAACTGCCACGTATTATGTGTTGTTTGAGTTACAAAGTCATCATCAGTTCCTCATGAAAACCCCATACTTATAGTTATAGCACTGTCAAACTTGTAATGAAGTTAAGCTTTTTTCGGTGACAATGGAAGTTTGTTGAACAGTCAATAAGTCTTTTGATTCCAAAGTAATAACAAAAATATATTCAAATTGACAGCATCCATGATTTTGTTAAGCAACAAACTTCCAGATTAGGAAAAACATTACTTAGCCACCAAGAGAAACTACGAAGAAATCATAGTTCAAAGGACTTTAGAGATTTTTAGAAACCAGAAATCTTGCAAATTAATAAGGTACGAACATCAAATTAAGTAATCCCACAAAACCCTAAATCAATCAACAACTCTTTGAAGCCTCTCAAAAATCGGATTGCTGCAGATCCTAAACGGAATAAATCGAATTCCTACCTCCCCATGTGTTTTATTCTTCTTTGAAATAATTCACAACAAAGGAAAAACTACAAATCAGAAGTAATGATGCATACATACCTAAAAACAGAAGAATCCAAATGACGCAAAGAAAAGACGAGAGCAGACTCCCCCCTTGTGTTCTGTTGTTTTCCGTTCTGCCGTAACAGTGAAGGAGAAGGTATAGGCATAGCCGATAGGCTTTCCCTCCAAAACGCTGCCCCTTTTATAGAGTGGAGATTCTCAACCAAGAGAAATTAAATTATGAAACGCTGAGTTTCACTTTAATGAAACGCTGTGTTTTGTCTTTTTAATCCATTTACAGTTTGAACTATAACTTTTGCTTAAAACTTTGATAGATCATAACTTTGCGCTCCGATGTCCGATTGAGGTAATTTTTTTTTTGAATCCACTTATTTTTTCGAGCTCTACGCGTTGACAAGGTGACGAAGTCGCCTTGCCACCGTTTTCGTCGAAAAGAGCCTCTTTTCTGCCTTTAAATTTAATTTTTTTAATATTTATCGAAACTTTTAAATTTTTAACCTCTTATTTTATTACTTTGCCGAACTTAAAAATTTATTTTTTTGCACAGCAATGTATCTTTATTTATATAAATTTAGTACGTAGATGGAAATGGCTATAGTTTAATTATGTTTGTTTTAAGATAAGTAGGATTACTTCCTCTAAATAAACCCAAATGTATAACATGGATTGATGGTAGAAGCTTATGTTTATTTTATTGTTGGTCCTTGGTTCAAATCCAATTAGAAACATAATATTTATATTTTTTACTTTTTTAACGTAACCATCCCTTTCTCTATTTGTATATTAAACTCAAGTGTTACATATGGATATGGTAGAAGGCTATGTTTTCTTTTTATTGTTGGTCCTTGGTTCAAATCCAATTACAAAAATGATAACTACATTTATAACTTTCTAACATACACATCATATACTTCCTTTCCTTATTCCCCGCTGCATTTTGCTACCATGGACAAAGAAGACGTATTTTATTTAGTATGTTTGTTTTGAGATAAATAATATTAGATTGTAAAATACTAACAAAATTAAGATTTGGAGTGATGGTATGAGTATATGATTGTAATTGTTGGTCCATTGTTCGAATCCAAAATATTGAATTTACTTTTGCTGCTTTTGAATTAAATAGTGTATTAAATAGTGTATTAGATTGTAGGTTACTTACAAAATTAAGATTTGGAGTGTTGGTATGAGTATATGTTTTTTAATCATTGGTCCTTGGTTCAAATCCAATGATTATAAACATATTTTTTTACTTCATGGTTTTCGTGAAGCGGGGGATCCAGTTTAGTTTGAATGCAAAATACTAT